>JAVXUL010025922.1:0-11643 GCA_035590515.1 Trichilia minutiflora
CTTGGCAGTGTACTGTCATTCACACTAGATTGTCAACTTATACTACAACAATACACTTAAAACACGGGATATTACACAATTAGTGTTTTGAAAGCTGTTCTATAGGCCCAGAATGCATCATCAAGCTTAATTACCCAATCTTTTCTATTCGTATTCACAGTCCTCTCAAGGATTTGCTTAATTTTTAGATTAAAAATCTCTTCTTAACCATTTGTTTGAGGGTGGTAAGCAAGAACAATCTTGTGCTTGACTCTATATCGATTTAACAAGGCATTAAATAACTTATTGTTAAAATGAGAACCCTCATCACTTATTATTGCCCTTAGAGTCCCAAACCTAGTGAAGATGTTCTTCTGCAAGAATTTCAAAACCACCTTGGCATCATTAGTTGAAGTGGCTATAGCCTCAACCTATTTAGACATGTAATCAATTGCTATAAGAATGTATTATTGACCATATGATGTAGAAAACGGTCCCATAAAATATATACCCTACACATCAAATAATTTTACTTCCAACACCTATTTAACGACATCTCATTTCTTCTAGAAATGTTCCCCACTCTTTGACACCTATCACATCTTTTCACAAAAATATAGGTATCTTTAAACATTATTGGCCAATAAAAACTTGATAGTAAGATTTTTGTTGTTGGCCTAGAGGCACCAAAATGCCCTCCATATGATGAAGAATGACACCCACTCAAAATTTTTTTAGCTTCATCTTCAGATACACACCTTCTAATCACCCCATCAACATATCTTTTGAACAAAAACAGATCGTCCCAAAAATAACTCTTCACATCATGTAACAGCTTTTGTTTTTGTTGATGGGTCAAATCTGGTGGTAATAATTTATAGGCAAGGAAGTTCACAATATCAGCGTACCACGATAATGGAGTATGGATACTAAACAATCTCTCGTTTAGGAATAACTCTTGAATGGGTGACCTTTCCTCTTCTTCTAATTCTATTCATGATAAATGATTAACAATTACATTCTCACTGTCCTTCTTATCACGAATTTTGAAGTCGAATTTCTGCAACAATAAAATACATCGAACCAGTCAAGGCTTGGCATCATTCTTTGCAAATAAGTATCAAATTGTTGTATGATCTGTGTAGATGGTGACTTTGGACTCCAAAATATAAGCTCAAAACTTTTCTATAGCAAACACCATTGCTAACATCTCTTTCTCTGTGGTGGTGTAATTCAGCTGGGCCTCATTCAACATTCAATTTGTATAGTAAATTACTCGAAACATCTTATCCCTTCACTATCCACGAACTGCTTCTACAGCAAAATCACTAGCATCACACATGATTTCAAATGGTTTTGCCCAATTTAGAGTAATTACTATAGGTGCCAACACCAATTTCTCCTTAGTCTTCTCAAAAGCCTCTCTACATGCATCATAAAATTTGAAGACCACATCTTTCTCAAGTAAATTACAAAGCGACTTTACAATCTTCAAGAAATCTTTAATAAATCTCTCACAGTAGTTGGCGGTGATAATTTTTGAATAACAGCTAACTTTGCTTGATCTACCTTAATGCCCTTCTTGGACACTAGATGACCTAACACAATATCGATCCTTACCATCAAATGACATTTCTCCCAATTAAGCACTAGGTTCATCTCCTCACATCTTTGGAGTACCATAACGAGGTTGTGAAGGTAATGATCAAAAGATGTCCCAAACACTGAGAAATTATCTATAAAAACTTCTATGACAACTTCAATACGATCTGAAAAGATGGCCATCATACATCACTGAAATATAGCTGGTCCATTGCATAGACCAAACGGCATCTGTTTGAAAGCAAATGTATCATAAGAACACGTAAAAATTGTCTTCTTCTAATCTTCTGGGCAAATAGGAATCTGATTATATCTAAAATACCTGTCTATGAAGCAATAATACTAATGCCCAGTAAGCCGATCCAACATTTTATCTATGAATGGCAATGGAAAGTGCTCTTTTTGAGTAGCCTTTTTCAGCTTCCGATAGTAATCCAAACTCTCCATCTTGTTACGGTTCTTGTTGGCACTAGCTCATTCTTATCATTTTTAACTATAATTGTTCCACATTTCTTGGGCACCACTTATACCGGGCTTACCCACTGACTATCTGAAATAACATAAATGATCCCAACGTTTAGCAATTTTAACACCTCAGCCCTGACCACTTTCTTTATTATCGGGTTCAATCTCCATTAATGCTCAATAGTTGGCTTGTACTCCTCTTCCATCAAAATTTTATGCATACACACGGCTGGGCTTATACCCTTAATATCCAAAATTGACCACCCAATAATTGATCGATGTTTCTTCAAAACCTGTAACAATCTGTCTTTTTATTTTTGTTTTAATGATACTGAAATAATGACTGAAAAGGTTAAGTTCTTGCCTAAGAAAGCATACCTTAAATATTTGGGTAATTATTTTAAAGATTGAGCTTTATAAGGGGTTATTGGCTGGATCTGTTCAGT
This sequence comes from Trichilia minutiflora, assembly GCA_035590515.1. Lineage (NCBI taxonomy): Eukaryota > Viridiplantae > Streptophyta > Magnoliopsida > Sapindales > Meliaceae > Trichilia > Trichilia minutiflora. The sequence continues at coordinate 2,493 of JAVXUL010025922.1, forward strand.
CTTGTTGTCAATACTTGCATCAATTTCTATCAAGTCTTCAAGAGTGAACACCCCCCCTTTTTCATCATGATGAACTTCACCATAAAACCTCCCATCTTTGACTGTTAGAAGATCTTCCTTGCGCATATTAGACGTTATCAAATAATGCTCCAACGGATCGCTTAAGGAAAAGTCTAGACATATGGCATCCACCGAGCTTAATACCACATCTACTCTATTGCAAGATTGTTCTCCATCTGAAAATTTTAATGATTGATAAATGTTGAACTAGACTTCTTTGTCATTATCTCGCAAGGTGAGATTCCCTCGATGAACATCAATAAAAGCTCTGCTAGTTGTCAAGAAAGGTCTGCCAAGAATAATTAGGATTTCTCTATCTTTCTCCATATCAAGTATCACAAAATCCATCGAAAAATGAACTTGTACACTTTAACTAATACATCTTCCACCACTCCCTTAGAAAAAAAAAAAAAGAACGGTCTGTCATTTGCAAAGAAATGATAGTGGGTTTTACTTCTCCTAACCCTAACTTTTTTAAAATCTAACTTTTTTTTTCTGGAATCTTTGTGAAAAGAGAATTGGTAGAGGTCTAATGAGAAGATTATCTGGAAAAGTAATCCTTGGGCCACTTTTCGCTTGCATAGGTTTATCAACTAAGTTTTCAGCTTCTTCAGCTTGCTTTCTCTCTTTAATTTCCTCATTCTCTTCAGCAGGCTGTACAACTTCCTTCCTCGATTGCATTTTTACTTCTTTTTTGCTCCGTAATGTGATAGCATTACAATGATCCTTGGGATTTTTCTCCGTATCACTAGGGAACTTGTTGGCAGATTATTCTTTTATAGCTTTAGCAAGCTGACTAATCTGCACTTCCAATGACTTCATGGTAGCTCCCATGTTCCCACAATGAGTCTCAATGCTTTCAATTATTGCCTCATTCTTATTGAACCTCCTTCTAGTCTTATTAATAAACGCCCCTATAAGCTCTTCTAAGGAGGATTTCTTCTCTACATGATTTTGCAAAAATCCTGAAGGTGGTTATAACATGTTTCTTGTATTGCCATAAGAGAAATTTTTATGATTGTGTAACCCCGGATTGTAATGAGAAGGAAAGTTATTGCTTCAAAAGTTGAAGTTTTTGTTATTGACATACTGAACCTGCTCTTGATCATCTTCAACCCCAGAATACGATGTACTTCCTATAGCCACTAATTTCTTACTTGATAATAGGTCATTACTCGTCATGGTTGAAATTTTACTTGTAAGAGCTGATACTTGTCCTGTTAAAGCCACAATAGGATCCACTTTATGCACACCAGTAACTTCTCTAGTTCTTTTCATTTGACCATTGATAGTTATTGGAGGCCATTTCTTCAAGTAATAACTGAGCTTCCTCTGCTGTCTTTGACAGAAGTGTTCATCCAGCTGCTGCATCCACAATGGTTCTTGTTTGTCCATTTAAACCATTGTAGAATAACTGAATTTGAAACCAGTCTCTTGATACCCATATTGAAGACATCTCTATATCAGATTCTTGAATCTATCCCATGCCTCAAATAATGGCTCAAAATCTAGTTGTCTGAATTGTACTATTTCTCCTCTAAGTTGCGAAATCTTTGAAGGTGGAAAGAATTTGGATAAAAATATTTGAGCAAGCTCTTCCCACGTTGTTATGCTCCCGGGTTGCAAAGATTAAAACCATCCTCTAGCTCGGTCTCTCAATAAAAAAGGAAATAATCTGAGTCTGATCGCATCTTCAATGACACTGTTTATCTTCACTGTATCAAATATTTCCAAGAAAGTTTCTAGATGAACATTAAGATCTTCATGAGACAATCCTTCGTACTGATTCTACTGGACCATATTAATCACTTGTTAGCCTTCAGGCTTCAGTTCCACATTATTAGCCTGAATCACTTGTCTCTGTATTCTTGAATAGTTATCATTAACTACTAATCTGAAGTAATCACGAAAAGCTCGCTGTTGATGATTATTTTATACTATTTGATAAGCTTAATTTCTTCTCTTAACTCACTCTCTGGTTCTTTCTCTTCTTCTAATACCTGGATTCCTTCGACAAGTGCATTCAATTTCTAGATTAAAAGGCGCTAGCTTTAAACTTCGGTTCTTTGCATACACTAAAAAAAAATAAACACAAATTTAAACATAATTTAAAATTTAAAAAATAACAAGAAACACACCCAAATTAAAATCAATCACTTGGTCAAAGTATCAACTATATTTAAACATCTTACACAATCCTCGACGACAGCGCTAAAAACTTGACAACGGCTTAAGAACATACAATGATAATTATAAAGACCGCAAGTGCATGGTATTGAGTTTTACAAGAATTAAGAAGTAGGATGTCACTCCTATGAGGATTGTAAATGTTTTTAAACTGAATACCGTAATTACAATGATTAAATTCTATTTGGGCAAATTTAAACAATTACTAATTCTAATCAACTAAAATTAAGAAGTGAAATTATTAACTAAGTGATGAGAGAATTATATTAAAAGCATGCTTAAGGGATCTAACTACACCAAAGTCTCATGTGTCAATGTTAATTTACTATCATTTCAATAAATTTACCTATTGACTTGGGTTATAGTTGATTTTATCTTCTGAATCTCAATAAAACCCTATACACCACTATCCAAGATAATATTCTTATTCAACTTGAGTCAATCATGTTGTTGTTAAATGCAAACCTTAAAAATGTTACCTAAAGAATAATTGCTTTCCAACAAATTATTATCTAAGGTGCGCTTCTTTAATCATATACATAAAACTCTCTTTTCCAAGTTTAGTTCCATGTAAGATTATAAATAGTTTAATGGCTAGTTAAACTAAGCATTAAGTATAAGAAGCACAAATAAGTAAATACATTTTTATGATAGTAAATATACATAACACAAGAACAATAAGGTTTCATTAAACCCTTAAGCATAAAGAAATTCAGCTAATCATGGCAAATAAATCCAATATAACCAATATCCAGAACATATTTTAAAATATAGTAATAAGTTCAAATAATCAAGAACAAAGGGAAGAAAAACTCTTCAAGTTGAAGAAAGGTTGTCTTGTGTTCCTCTCTCTTGATCTTTTATGATTTGAGCTTTAAAATAAATGTCTAGAGTCTTCTAGAATCTTCTATGGCTACTAGATTCTCTTCCCTTCATAAATCCCAAGAAAACCCCCTTTTATAGTAAGAAATTAGGGCACCAAAGAAGACATCTTCGCTAAATGGCACTGCAGCGAGCAAAAATTATCCTCGTTACAACGAGAGTTTCTGCCAAACTCACTGCAAGGAAAAAAAAAGTCTCGCTGCAATGAAAGTCTCTGGAAAACTCACTGTAATGGACAAAACTAATTAGCTGCAGCGGGGACCTCTGCCAATCTCACTGCAGTGGAAGAAAATTCTGCCTGCTACAGTGAGAATCACATTTAAATTCTTCAAGAAAAACACAGTCCTGGATGTCGACTTTCCAAAGTCACTTAAATCACCTTAAATCGACCTATTTCTTAAAGAATCAAAACAACTAGAACCTGCACACCACCAATGAGAAAAACATAAAAATACCAATGAAATTACTCGAAACTAAGCAAGGAATCTTAAAAAAGGATGAGTGATAAAATCAATCATCACCATTTTCTCTTAATTCTTATGGAGTGCTACTTAAAGGATAATTGTTGAGATCTTCGCTATTTTTCACTTAATCCTTATCGATATTACTATTAAACAATAGAAGGGTGTTGGCGAGCAAAAGTAATGTTCAGGGGATTGAAGTTAGCAACGGAGGATGTACATTATAGAAAAGATGAAAATAGAATTTCATGTGCAATTTGATTGATCAAGTGACTCAAAATGGTTGATCAAAAAATTTAAACTCTTAAGAGACATTTTGCCTTCATCTTAGTTAACCAAGTCTGATCCATCAGTTGATCTAGTATGTCAATTTGATTGATCGATAGTTCAAAGTTGTTCGACCAAAATTTTCATCTTCTTTGAAAGATTTTGTTATTGGTTCTGTTCGACCAACACTACCTAGATGATCAATTGACTCTACTCTATTACTACTTGTCAGCTTTCTTACTATGTCCAAGTCATTCTCTCCCACTTGTGAAAATTTTGACTTCGAGTTTAACGAAACATCTATATAGTAATTATAAAATCTAACATGTTGAACATCTACAAGGTGCTCATCGAATCCAGTAGATTTACCATATGGGTATTATCTTTGATTATTTTGATGATCTTGAAAGTGATGTAGTTTTTTTGTTGTAGCTTATTAGATTTTCCTATAGGATACCTTTCCTTGCACAAAAATACTAGGACGTCATCTCTTACTGCAAAGATCTTCTTTCGCCTATACTTGTCTACTTGTGCTTTGTATAGACATTGGATTCAATTTGCTATTCAACCTCCTCTTGTAAAGTTGCACTTTTGTTGCTAAGTTTTGAGCTTCTACACTCTTCGTTGAAGACTTGAGTAGAATATGTAGGTCTAAGTTATGGTTAGAAATCTTTCTATATACCATGTTGAATGAAGACCTCCCGGTTGATGTGTGAATAACATTATTGTGTACATACTCTGCATGTCCTAATATTAGTTAGCTAATCTTTGCAAAGAATTTAGAGAATGTTTTCAAGTATCTTGTTGATCACTTCTATCTAGCCATTTGTCTATTAGTGAATGGTACCGTTGTGCTGCAAAATTGAGCCAATCTATTACCATACTTGTTTTTAGAAAGAGTTAAGTAATCGGGTATCATAATATAAAGTGATGGTCTTTAAGATACCTTGAAATCCTATAATCTCAATAAAGAAAAGTCAAACTACATGAGATATGTCAGAAGTCTTCTTGCAAGATATAAAGTATGGCATTTTAGAGAACTTGTCAACAACAACAAAAATTAATGCAACACCATGTTATCTATAATTCCTGTCATATATCCTACAGTATTAGTAACAATGTGTATAATCCATTATTCTGCATTATGCTTAAAGAGTTAGTTTCAAGCAAAAAGGGTTGTTAAGGTTTACTTGTATAAATTCATCAAAATTATGCAAAATTTCACAAATTAAAACTTGAATCACTAATCTTTAGTACTTAATTGATTAAGGTTAACCTTCAAATTATGAGACCTAAAAAAGAATCAAACCTTTATGATCAAAACTCCCTTTGGTCGAAATTGTATAGAGAAAAAAGAGCTTGTATTTACCTTTTAATTTTAGAAAAATACTTAATTATTAAGAAAATTGAAAAATTACCCATATATATATTCATTTACTAAAGTGCCCCTAATCATTTTAGTCAAAGACCAATGGCAACCTCTTGTCAAACAAACTTCTCAATAGTAAATATAAAATATCACTTAGGTCCTCATGTTTTAAAAATATAACAAATAAGTCCCAAGTCTAATCAAACTTACTTTAATCAAATTTATTTTAATTTTTAAATATTAATAGAATATTGTAACTTACTTTAAGTTACTTTTGGGTCATTAATCATAGCTCTCGAATTTGTTAAATTATTTAACGTGTAAATCGCTTACCTTTTTCAACCTAATATTTTCTCTGAGAGTGCTAACTCTCTTATGGATAATATTTACTCCCTTTAATAGCAAGAATGATCATCATTTTATGTTATGACCTCTCAGCTTTACTGTGATATTAGTCGTGAGTTAAAATCGATCTCATCGATCCTTTTTCGAACTATTCGTGTACTCATAATTATAGTTAATATCTAGTAATGTGTCATAGCCCATAAATCATAGTAAAGAGAGTCTTTATCAAATCGTTTATGTTTGATTATAAGTTTTATGTGGATAGATTTTTTCCTGTTCATCGAATCCCAATTGAGTTAAGGCTCATAGACGTCAAAACCTCTAAACTTAATTTTTGTTCAGACTTTTAGTTTATATGCTCTAAACTCGTTATCATAAAATTGTTTTATGTAACTTTTAATTACTTCAGCTAAAGACTTATATTTTAGGTATTAATCGATGTTTGACAAGAAACTCGAATCCGAATTAAGTCAATAAAACCTCAAAATCCTTTATATTGAGTTAACAGATCCTGTATTAACTATCATTTGTATTTTGATATGAGTAACATATGATCAAATCGGTTTCTTTGTGTAAGATATTATTAGTCTCGTATTTATACATAATATAAATCATGTGCAACTATATCAAAAGATGATAATGATATCTCAGGTCAAAGGAGTAATTTATATACTGGTATAATCATACGATAAATCATTGATATCATACTTTTGTGTGATTTATTATATCTTTGATCACGTTAAAAAAATAGTTCTCTAACTATTAATCTATATTACTATCCTAATAACATGACTATCATGTGATCAATACTAATATCATACTCATGATATTTACTAGATATAATTAATGTGCCTACTATACAATATTAATCTTCGGTTGATATAGCTTTTGTAAAAAATGATTTAGGTAATTAACTTATCTGAGCAATTCATATGTATACTCTATCACTGGTATTAACAAGAATAGAAAGTAGCATATATATACGAATAAAAATAATTTTTTTATTAATAAATATGTACTGTATATATTATAAATAGTAATTTAATACAAAGTATCTAAAACTGACAACACGAATGATTTTAGGGTATATAACAACAATAGTGTCCTTTATCAATTGACAAGGATAACAATATTGAACCAATTAACCTATATCTAATTTCACCTTTTATTAAAAATACCTCTCAGTTACTGCTAATGTTGTCTTAGCATGCCTAAGGTGTTTTGCTAATCCATTGCCTTGTAAGTTACGGATAAGCTTCTCCCTCAAAGATGATTCTAAAATACATTGTTCCTACCCTTCATCAAGAGTCCATTAAAAATGTGATAATCATCGATAGTTCTTTTGTCGTGTAGCTTTTCTTAAATACTCTTAAAATCAACATCCTAAAGATATAACTTGTTTACGTAATCAAAACCAATCACCTTAGCTTAGAAGGTAGTGACTACTACTCGCCTACTAATATATCAACCACTCTATTAACCACACTGACTTGTGTATAAGCTTATAAGGAAATTAAATTTTAATAGATAAGTAGATCATCAGGCAGGTATGTCATTATTTATCCTCTTCTGACTACTAAGATACTTTAATGATTCATGATTAGAGTATAGAATAAATTCTTTGCTCATTAAATAATGCTCCCAAGTCTTCAAAACTCTAATCACAAAATAAAATTTTATATCATACACAGACAACTTTTTTCTTACTTCATACAACTTCTCATTGAAGAAAGCCACGAGTCTCTTTTCTTCTGATAACATTACACCAATGTCACTGGTATCGCGCTTAACCTTGAATAACTTGTTAAAGCTCGAGAGTGCCAAAACAAGAGTAGTACTTAATTTTTCCTTTATTATTACAAATGCCTCATTAGCTTTTCTCCACTAGTTTAAACCTCCCTTTGTCAAACACTCAATGATCATAGGAATGATTGTGCTAAAATGTCAGATGAAACACCTAAAAAACATAGATAACCCATGAAAACTCTTAACTTCCCCTATAATTTTCAGAGTCGACCACTCTCTAATAGCTTTCACCTTGCTCCTATCCACATATATTCCATTTGCACCTACCATAAAATATAAAAATAAAAGTCTATTATTCAAAAAGCACACACTTTTTTAAATTGATACACAGTTTGTTATCCTTTATATAGATAAAACACTCTTCAAATGATCCATATGTAACTTATAAGACTTACTGTATATTAATATATCATAAAAATATACTATAATGAATTCGCTAGTAGAAGGTTTGAGTATCTAGTTCATCACTTGCACGAAAGTGCTGGGGCATTAGATAGCCTAAACAATATCACTAACCACTAAATAGGCCATCATGAGTCTTGAATATAGTTTTTCACTTTTCTCTTGGTTTAATTCAAATTTCGTGGTAATTGTTGCCCAAATTAATCTTTAAAAACACCACTGAGCCGCTTAACTAATCAAACATATCATCAAGCTTAGAGATTGAGAATTTATAACTTATAGTTATTTTGTTGATAGCTCTATTATCAATACAAATCCTCTAACTATCATCTTTCTTGAGTGTTAATAGGGTCAAAACTATAAACAGGCTCATACTCTCCCTAATGTGTCCTTTTAGCATTGATACCTCCACCTTCTCTCCCTTTAGGCTCATTCTATAGTATAGAAAGTTAGGTAGACTCATCCCCGGGATCAAGTTAATGTGATGTTAAATGTAATGAAGTAGTGGTAAGCCTGTTGACAACTCTTCTAGGAGAATATTCTGGAACATGTTGAGAACTGGAGCTACCTTGATTAAAATAGTGTCAATATTACACACGATTTCACTCTCACCCTTAACAATCCTATTTAGGACATTAGCTATGTTGTAGAAGTTTTTTTTAGAAATGTATTATAGAGTTAGATTAATTGTGCATTTAAATAGTTATTTTTGAGTGATTGCATATATTGATGAGAATTATTGATAGGGTGATTGAAATACGAGTCCTGCATTGATGTTAGACTTAGATTTGATAAGGTAAAATATGAAGAGAATTTGTATTAAGAGTTTGAAAATTTGATATACATACTTATGAGAACTTAAATGAATTTAGAATGCAATAGAGTTGATTATCAAACTTAAACTTGTGAGTGTCATATTTTTTCTAAAAAAGTGTTAAACACAAATCTCTTAAGCAACAGAAAGAAAAAAATAAGAAAAAGAAAAAGAAAATCAATAAACTACTCTAATATTTTGAGGGTCTTAGTAATCGGCTTTGGCACCAAAAGTGTTGGCTTCTACATAAATCAGAACCTTGAGATAAGCGTATACAAAATAATCTAAGTGTCTAACATTGTAACGACCCGTGTTTTCGAACAAGGGTATTTTCGTCTTTTCAGTGATGTGCGCTCGAGTTCTGTAAGGATTTCGATGTTTCGAAGGTTGATTTGAGTTTTCGCAATGGTTAGAATGGTTGAGGACTGAGTATGGATGTTGGGAATTGATCGGGGACTCGATCACATGAGAAAATGTAAGGTGGAAGGCATTCGGTCGAACGAATAGGGCAGTTCGATCGAACGAATGGGATTCGGTCGAACGAATGCTTGGTTCGGT
>JAVXUL010025943.1:0-11642 GCA_035590515.1 Trichilia minutiflora
GAATATACAAGTATGTCATCTATAAACACAATGACAAACTTGTCTAAATAAAGGTGAAAAACCCGATTCATCAAATCCATAAAAATTATAGGTGTATTTGTCAATCCAAATGGCATAATTAGAAACTCATAATGGCTATATCGAGTTCTAAATGTTATTTTGTGAACATCATCCTCTCTAATCCTAAGCTAGTGATATCCCAATCTCAAATCAATTTTGGAAAACACACTCGTACCCTACAATTAATCAAACAGATCATTTATCCTCGACAATGGATACTTGTTCTTGATGGTCACTCGATTGAGCTGTCTATAATCAATACAGAGCCTCAACGTACCATCCTTCTTTTTCATAAATAACACTAGTGCACCCTAAGGTGACACGCTTGGTATGATAAAACCCTTCTCGAACAAGTCCTCTAACTGAGTTTTTAGTTCTTTCATTTTTACGGGTGCTATATGATAAGGGGGTAGCAAAATCGATGTCGTCCCTGGCACCAGATCGATACAAAACTCAAATTCCCTATCAAGCAGTAATTTAGGTAATTCCTTCAAAAATACATCGAGGAATTCTCTAACCACTGGCACCTGTTTCAGACTAACTCTTGGAACTGATCTATCAATCATATGTGCCAAATATGCCTGACACCCTTTTTGAAGCAATCTCTTAGTCTATATTGCCAAAATGATATAGGAAGAAAGTATCCCTTGCTCACCCGTAAAAATAATCTCTGGCTCTCTAGCCATCTGAAGGTCACTACCTTCTTAAAACAATCAATTGCAGTATAGTACTATAACAACCAGTCTATCCTAAAATGACATCAAAATCCTAGATTCTCAATGAAATCAAATCAATCTCAAGAGCAACATCTACTATCCAGACCTTACATCGACTAAACACGGTGTTCTATAGTAATCTCTGCCTAAGGACGTATGAATAATCAATTCTGATTTTAAAGGTATCAGGTCCTTATTAGTGTACCATGCAGATACAATGCTAATAAATGACCTATCTGAACTAAAATCTATTAAAATATATGCTGGATGACCAAAAATCATCACCATACCAGTAATCACGTCTAGATTAACCTGAGCCTGCTTTTGGTTCATCGTAAAAACCTGAGTCTGAACTCGTGACTGGTTCCTCTAATTACTCTTATGAGTAGATGCACTTCTTGATCTAAACTGATGAGCACCCAAAAACTGTGGCTAAGGTATGGGCTATTGTGCACTAGAAAATCTCAAATCTTGCCCTGGCTGACTAGCTGCCTCTGTTGTCCCCAAAATAGGACAATCTCTCTTCATGTGACCTATCTGGCCACAATGATAATATATGAGAGGTAATCTATAAGGCCCGTTATGAAATCGCTTATAGTTAGGACAACGCCTACTATCTGATGACTTTTTATCTGATCTACCTGATCCCAAGACAAAAGTACCAAATCGAGAATATCCTTGTTTCTTAGGAGAAAAAGGTGAAGAAACCCCGGGACTTATTGACTGGCCACTTGAAGATCCACTATTGCGACTTTTTTTAGAAGGTTGACCCACTGACCCACCAAGGCCCTTTCTCTTCTGAAATCTAGCTCTGAATCTTCTTTCCACAATCATGATTCTGCTCGAAGGGCCAACTGTACTACCTCCTCATAACTATACCTGCCTGCCACTGGTATTTTATCTCTGATCTCTAAATTTAATCCAGCCTCAAACTTAGCACACAAGATTTTCTCAGTGGCAAATTTTGGAACAAACTCTGCCAACTATCTCAATTGAGTCTTATAATCTGCTACCGTGCTATCCATTTGTCTCAAGATCATAAACTCTTGCCTTTTCTGATTATTGTGGAAGTACGTAAAGTATTTCTCTTGAAAGGCTCTCTGAAAATCTATCCATGTAGGCTTAGCACTCAGCCTCACTGAGATATTCTATCACTAAGTGGTAACACTCTACTCTAGCAATCTAGTAGCCACTCTCAGCTTTTTCTCATCTGAAAATTTCATGTCATCCATAGTCTGTTGGACCGTTCTCAGCCATCTACTTGCTTCTAAAGCATCTATTATTCCACAAAAACGAACACTTCCCAATTGTCTCACTTCTTTAATTAATTTGGATAACTTTCTCACTGATCGAGAATATTCAACTTGATTTGGATTTGGCACTAAATTCTGTGCACTCATAAATGCCATGAATGTATTTTAGGTCTCCTGTGATTAAGGTAAATAAGCATTGCCTTCATGATTTTGCATCTGTGGCGAAGGATTCACAGGAACTTGCTCTTGCTCATGACCAGATGGTGGAGCATGAAATGATGCCTCCTGTTCATCTCGAATCATTATATTCCTTCGAGGTCTATCCCTTCTCCTCTCGGATCATGGCAATATTTCTACACAAAAATCAATATACGTTATAAAATACAATTGACTCGACTTAGTCTATGGTCTCTTGACATAATTCTTATTGAAATCATCAATTTTAAGAATCTCTAAGAATCGAGATCGAGAGAGTTCAAAAATAGAAAACTTAACTCACTCAAAAATCAAAAGCTTTGATATCAATAAAATTGTCACTCTCCGACCCTAGTCAGCCACCTGGCAATCGCCACAAATCTTAGAAATACATCCTATCACTTAGAATATACCCCTAGGACCCGTAAGGCATTCGTACATGTTTTTAAACTCATTTTTAGAAATAATATAATATAGAAGATTTTCATACACATATAAAATCAACATCAAGGCTTTCTCAAAATATTTTAGAATTATAATACATATATATCTTGGCCAAGCCAAATACATAAAATTATAAATACAATTTTGTTTCTGTTCAGTAGACTATGACACTTCAAAATGAGTTGAGTACTTGAAAATCTACTGAAAACTGGCTTCAGCTATATTATACCATACCTGACCACACTAACTTGAAATGGGAAGTGAGTATTTGAAAAAATACTTAGTGAGTAGATAACACAATAAAATAGCAAATGAAACCATACATTGATTACAAAAATACCTTGTAATCATCAAAATCAAAGTATGTGCGATGTGGTGTATTAAACATGATTAAGATAGTCAATATAAATCAAACATATATGTAATCCCTCAGTTTATAGGATCCCATCTACTTTCCCTGAGCTGTAAGACTGATCCGTAACCCTGGTTAGGAATGTGTGCCTATGTAAGCTTATATGGCTAGCATGTTATAGCTTGGACATGCTGGATTCTACCCATCATCTCTTGGACTGCATGGATAATCCACATTCCTAGGTCTATTGGATTTCATCCGCTCCACTTTGAGCTATATGGTGAATCCTCACCTTGAAACTATTAGATTCTACCAGCTCTACTCTGAGCTGTCTGGCCAATCCTCACCTATATGATATCACTAACATGGTACATAACTCACAAAGACAATACTGGTCGCTCACAAGGTCAAAACTATATCGGTGGCTCACAAAGCTAACACATAACTCATGGCACCCCGGCCAATATTCATATATATACATATTTAACTATGTCACATCTATAACAATCATTAAAATGCCATTTGCTATTGGCCTTTAGCCTCAATTTCATAATATCAAGCATACACATTAGGCTTCCGGCCTCACATTCATAGAAATTTCAAGGATTCATTCTAATCCTATTCTATCACAAACAAGAGGCCAACCTGGCCACCACCACACCACATATCCAACGCCTCCTCATTTCAGTTATATATTCATATGTATACATATCTACATTCTATGCTATACCAAGCATAATAATCATTTAAAAGCATATAACAAGACAAAATAAACAAAGTGTATCCACTCACCATTCTGAGGTGGGAAACCACCCTTTGGATGTCCTCCTCATGACGGAGATCCTCTAGTCTCGGCTGTTGCACCTGGATACACATACAAACACAGATTTAATAATCTGTCATGATACGCGTGCATAATGTAAGGCATGCTCATGCTACTAACGCTCTCTCTCTCTTTTTCTACCTTTTCTCTCTCTAACATACTGTCATATACTATCTACACATGTTCTCACTTCTCTTTCACGTCATTCTCAGTTATTTCAACACTAATAGAAGTCCAAATCCTCTAATTTATCCATACAAATGATAAACTAAAAAAAAACAAATCTTAAGGTTTTGTGAATAGTATTTAAGCTATTTATTCCTAGATTTACATAAAATAACAGCTCAAACGAGAGAGAGAAGCTGAAGAATAGGCTTACCAAAATCGATAGGCAAGCTTAGAGCCCTTTTTTGACTTGAATCTCTCTTTTTGGCTACTGTTCATCGCACCCTTTCCTTCACAATTCCTCTCGAACCAAAGAGTAAAACTCTGATAAGAGAAGATTTTTGAGTTCTGGTGTTGATTCTAAGTTCATAAGAACCAAAATGGTGAAGTTTGGTGGAGAAATAGATGAGATCAATTTTACACAATTGAGAGAAATGATTTCTATTGAAATAGAGAGAGAAAAAAAGTGAAAATGGGGAAGACGATCCCCTGCTCGATGTAAATAAGCTATGATATGCCCAAAGGTGTCGATACCTTTCAAAAATATATCGATACCTTTGGCTTGTCACTGTTCACCATGGCTGCAATGTATCAATACCTTTCTCAACGTATCGATATGTTTCATCGTAAACATACTTCATCTTCATCACAAAGGTGTTGATACCCTTCATCAAAAGTATCGATACCTTTGGCCTTATCCAGTATCGTATCAATACCTTTCCCTAAAGGTATCGATACCTTTGCCTCTAGTCCTCCTTCTGAGGATTGCTACTTCAAATGACTTTAACTTTTGGTTTGGATATCGTCATGAAACCCATACTATATCAATAAAAAATTCTCTCCAAGCTCTACAAAAGCATAAGAACTTTTCCTCAATTGGAGATGATTTTAGGGTCAAAAATTTAATTCTTTCTCATAGACTTATATTATATACCACACACCTTTTTAAATATAACTTCAAGTTATAACACCCTCTAACGCATAATCTACACTAAATATCAAGTATACAATCTCATAAGAGTTTCATAATAATACCTATAATCCTAAGGGACGGGTTTTATAGATTTTATATGAATATGCATAGTTTATATGATGTATAAGTACAGGTTTAATCATGTCTTGTGTGACCAAATCGGTTTAGTTATGTATTTTTCATACAAGTATTAGGATGATAATTAAAATGGGATTTGTTGACTCATTCGATAGGATTAAGACGTTTTGTTAACTCTATCTAGGTTTAAGTTCCTAAACGAATGTCGATAAATATTTGAAATTAAGTTTTTGATTAAAGCAACATAAATACCACGTGAAGAGTTAATGGGGGGAAAGTTTAGGACATATTATCTACAATTTGTAAAATATCAAATTTAGGGTTTTGACATTCCGTGAACTCTAATTTAATCAAGATTGAACAACAGAAGGATTTTAATCATATGGTACTTATAATTCAAGTGAGGTTTGATGAAAAATTACTTTATTATAGATTAAGGACTATGATGTATTATTAAATGCTAAGCAGAGTCGTTGACTTTCGAAATATTTGGAGATAAATTGCCCTTAGTTCACTATGAACCTTTATAGTTACACTAATAATCTTATACTTCAGGAAGCTATACAGGAGAGAAAAAAATTATTTAAAGAAGGCTAATACCTTTAAAAATAATTTTAAAGGTCGGATTATGTGTGTATGTGTGTGTGTGTGTGTATATATATATATATATATATATATAAGTGTTATATATGTGTGTGTATATATATATTTATAATTCTTTAAAGAATTAAAGAATTTTAACATATATACATATATATGACTTAAAGTAAGTTATATATGCTTTTTGTCATTTTAATAATTGGACTTTTGATGTTGGAAAAGTTAAATTAATGAATTTTATTAATTAATTTGAATTATATTTTATTTTCTTAATGGTTAAAGATATAGATAATTCACCTTTTTCATTTATTTTTTAATGGTTAAAAAGTCATATTTTGGCTAATTTTGATTAGTCCAAATGTTTAAATTCAGTTTGATTTACTAAAATGGTAATTATTAAAGAAAATATAAAATGAAAAATGAAAAAAAATCATTCATTTTACCAAGTAAAAATTTGGCCACTAAGGAAAATTTGTTTTCAAGATTTCTAAAGAAGAAAATACTACTAAAAAAATGGTTTTTGATGACAGAATTTTGTCATAAATTGTAACAAAATCTATCACAAGTGAATATTTGTCATCAATTGTGATAGAATTCTATCATTATAAATATTATATTTTTTACTTAAATATTGTGATAAAATTCTGTCACAAAAATAAATTTTTTTTATATTTGTCAAATTAGGACATTCCAAAAATGACGTCGTTTTAATATTTTATAACTTGTGACAGAATCTATGATATTTTTTTGTTAAAACGACGTCGTTTTGCCTATCTGTCTACGTAGGATACACAAAACGACATTGTTTTATTATTATAACATAATTTTTTTATTTTGTTACACGTCACCAATATTGAACAACATTTGTAATATTTATAACAAAATTTTGTCACAAATTTCTTTGTCAAAATAATGTCATTTTGCTTATCTCTCCACGAAGGATACACAAAATGATGTCGTTTTATGATTATTACATAATTTTTTTATATTTTTACACCTCACCAATATTTAATTACATTTGTAATATTTATGACGGAATTCTGTCATAAATGTCTTTGTCAAAACGATATCGTTTTACTTATCTGTCCACATAGGATACACAAAACAACGTCGTTTTATTATTATTATATTATTCTTTTATTTTTTTACACGTCATCAATATTTAACTACATTTATAATATTTGTGACAAAATTCCGTCACAAACTTATATGCTAAAACGACGTCGTTGTAACGATTAAAACTAAAACTTCCATGTTAGCATACCTACCTACCTATATATATATATATATATATAATATTTTAAAGATATTTTGTTAATATTATAAATATTTAAAAGACGATGTAGTTTTACATTTAATAGATTTGTGATAGAATTTTGTGACAAAATTTAAAAATAAAAAGACATCTTTTTGACAAATAAAAAAATATAAAAAATATTTACACATCAACATATAATTATTTATTTAATATTTAGATATTATTTTTTATTTTTAAGGTTTGTGATAGAATTCTATCACAAATTTATATATCAAAACGACATAATTTTGATATATTTGTAACAGAATTCTGTCACAAAACTATTTGTTAATAAAATTTTGAAACTTTAAAATATAGTTTACCATCAAAAATTTAAAATTTTAAAAATTTATTTCATCACATTTCAAAATTTTATACATCCTAAAATAAATTTTTCATATATGTCACAAATTTTGTGATAGCATTATGTCACAAAATTATTTTTAATAGTTTAACGATTTATGATAGAATTCTTTTACAAAGTTTAAAAATACTAGTTATAAATTAAAGATAAAGTTATTTTGATTGTAAAATATCTAAATTTTGGAAAAAATTGTTATTATCAAAGTATAACTATTTTATTATTAAAATTATTATGATACTTAAATAATTAATTTAATATTATTAGCATAGTATAATTTTTGTTAATCACAATATTTTTTGACAATCATCAAATTCAATTTAAATATAAATTTTAGAGATTTAAAAAATAATAAAGGTTTGCTTATATTGTGATTTATATTGTATATATATATATATATATCATTGGTATTTTTTATTTGAAAAAATTTATTAATGCTAAAATATACTTGTTTATTAGTTTTTTTATAGTTATAATTTAATTATTTTTGTAAAGCTTGATATAGTAATTTATCTAGTGAATCAATCAATACTATTAACTATTATAATCCAGACACTTTTATAATATACAGATTTAATATATTTTTCTTTTAGAGTATATGATTTTGTATTATATTAATAATAGTATATATTGTATTTCATTAATTAAAAATCTCTCTTGTAATATATGCTAGAGAGGTTTTAAAGCTTAACAAATTGAAACCTTACTACCAAACATAAAGCTAAAAAATGATCTATTAAATAAATACGTGTGTGCTTATAAAAGCCATGAATGTGTTCCAGGTCTCCTGTGAGCAAGGAAAATGAGCAATCCCTTCAGGATTCTACATCTGTGGTGGAGCACCCACAGGAACTTACTCCTGCTCATAAGAAGATGATGAAGCATGAGATGATGCCTTTTGATAATCTCAAATCGCAATATTTCTTCAAGGTCTACCTCTTCCCCTCTCGGATCGTGGTGACATTCTATACAAAAATCAATATAATCATAATTAACTTAACTCGTCTATGGTCCACTAACACAAATCTCATTAAAATAATCAAAATCCAAAAATCTTTAATAGTCAAAATGGAGAGAGTTCAAAAATAGAAAACATAACTCACTCGTAAAACTATAAGCTTTGATACCAATAAAATTATCACGCCCTGACCCTAGTCGATCACATGGCAATCGTCACGAATCTCAGAAATACATCCCATCACTTAGAATGCACCCCTAGGAACTGCAAGGTATTAGTACCTATTTTCAAACTCATTTTTAAAAATAATATAATATGGAAGATTTTCATACACATATAAAATCAACATCAAGTTTTTCTCAAAATACATTATAATCATAATACATATATCTTTTAGCCAAGCGAAAATATAAAAATCATATTATTAAAAATATTTTTTCGTACAATGGACCATAATGTAAAAACCTGAGTTGAGTACTTGAAAAGCTTTGCTGAATCACACTTCGGCTATACTATACCGCGACCAACTAGACTAACCTAAAATGGGAAGTGAGTGGTGAGTATTTGGAAAAATACTCAGTGAGTAGACATATAAAGAAAAACAGAAATTAGAGGCCCAAACACTGATTACGGTAAATCCTTGTAATCATCAAATCAATCATAGTGAAATATGGCATCATATTCATGTCTAAAAAATCAATATAATATCAAACATGTATAGCCCCTCGGCCTATAGGATCCTGTCCACTCTCTTAGAGCTGTATGACTAATCTGCAATCCTGGTTGGGGATGTGTGTCCATATATAATATTCCTCGATCTATAGGATCCCATTCACTCTCTCTGAGCTATATGACAATTCCGCAACCCTGGTTGGGATACTATCATATCAGTATAAGGCTAGCATGCTTTAACCTGGACATGTGGGTATTTTCCAAATTTGAGGAGGATTTAAGTGAGATTTTCAATTTTGGAGGGTTTGATCAATTGAATAGGGTGATTTGTTTGATCGAAGTTTTGAGGACTCCTTGAAAAAATTTATAACATTTATTCATTCGAACGAACCCTGATTCGTTCGACCAAATCAACGCAAAATGATAATTTTATCCTCTTCTAGAAGCTTCTGCTTAAGAAAACTTAAAGGTAAAATAGTAATTTCACCCTTTTCTATAAATAAGGGCTGTGACCCCAGATTTCATGTATTTTCTTCTTTTCTTCCTCTTTTTCTCTTCTCTTCCCCTCTCTCACGTTCTCTCCTCTGCTTATATTAGCCATCACTCGATTTCTTGTCATATTTTCAATTTCTCTTCACCTATCACCTACATTCTATGCGTCTAACTACCCGGAAGCATCAATTTGGCGATAGAAGTACAGAGAACGAAAAGAGGAGCTAGGATTTCGGGGATAAAATTTGTTTTTTTTTACTTTCGAGCGAACTGAGAAAAACCAATGATACCACGAGGATAATAGTATCGTTTCTAACCTGTCTGCATATTTTTTTTGTGTTTTATCAATCTTCATTCGTATGGGTTTTACTATTCATTAAGGAGTGTTTCGGTTAGATTTATTGTGTACATTTAGATTTTATACGTTAAATAAGTTGTAGTGAGGTCGGGTAACTCGTTAGGAAGTTGAAAATGCAATTTTAAATAATTTGGTTCGGATTAAACAGTAAACGAGTTACTGTTCTGATTGGTGTGTGGGATCCACCTGTCAATATCACAAAATTGAGTCGTAATGAGCTAGTTTAGTAGTAATGTGAGTTCTTAGCATTGATATTTAGGCAATTACGCAAGTAACGAGGGATTCGATTGATTTCATATATTTTTTAATTTTAGGAAAATCGGACTATCATGCATATCACACATATGCGTCGTATTCTCATTTTAGAATGTATATTAATATGTCTTAGTATATGTGAATAGGCAACGGAGCGTGAGTAAGGAATCCGCGTATTGAGCTAAGGAACGAGGGGAATCAGGGAGTTTATACCCTCCCTATGCAGTGAGTGGACATTTTATATTTTCCCTGTTTTACAATAACTTGTGGACAGTTTATATAAATGTTTGATAACTGTTATTCTTTTACATATGTCATTTATGTTTTATGTATACTTGTTTTACATGAGTAATGGCCAGTAGCCAAATTATGATATGTTTACGTTTTGATTATGATATATGTTGATAATACGGCCAGTAGGCCAAGTTTTATGTTTGTTATATAATGTTATAGTTAGATGGCCAGATTTTTTATACTTGTTGTGATGATGACCATGAGGATCGGGTTTATACATTAGTGATGAAGGCTATGTGGGCCGGCATTATTTACTGTAGCTACAGAGAAGGTAGCCTAAGATCAGCCTGATTGAGAGGCTGCCTAGATGAGTGAAGACTTCACAGGTGGGGGTGGTGTATGGTTGTATTATTGTGATGATGTAGTGTGATTTGACCACCTGTGAGTCTCATCAGATTAGTCATGGATATCACTTTGTGACTAATCCGAGGCAAACATCAGTGGTGGGCTTGTTTTTATATAACTAAACCAAGCATGTATGGCCAATCCATACTTCGGGGTCTATCGGATTCCACTCGCTCCACATGAGCTGTATGGACAATTCTCACCCATATATATAGTCAATAACATGGCACATAAAATCATAAATCAACAACAATGGCCCATCAGGGCAAATCGAGTAACTGGTGGCTTCACAACGTCAAAAACATTATCTGTGGCTCACAAGGCCAAAACAGTAAAACAAGACATGTTGGATCCCAAGGCCAAATCAACAAGTAAGGCACCCCGACTATTACACCTAACTATCTCACATTCACAAGCATATATAAAATTGGCCTCCGACATCGTAATCACAATATCAATAATATCATCAAGTATAAGCACAATAGGCCTCAGGCCTCACATTCATGGCAATGAAGGATTCTTAATAATCCCAATGCTATCATAAACAAGGGGCCAACCCAGCCACCACACAACATACATCCAACGGCACCTTATTTCAGTTATACATATACATATTCACATGCTATCATCTCTAGCATTATATTCGTTCATAAATAACAATAATCGAGGCGTAGGAAAAGGAATGTGTCCACTCATTATACTGAGGTGGAAAACCATCCTCTGGGTATCCTCCTTGTGGCAGAGATGTCACACCCCAACCCATGGGGCCCACCTATGACAGACGCCACAGACCTCCAGGATGCACTCAATCACACAGAATACCCCCTGTAGGCCTGTAAGGCATTCACAAAACCTGTTTTTCTAAGACACTTCTAATAACAAACCAGTCTAACACCCAAACTCCAAGTATGTATAAACGAGGTCACAAACACTTCAAATATATTTAGTATG
>JAVXUL010025974.1:0-11641 GCA_035590515.1 Trichilia minutiflora
GATGAGACTTCTGAGTGAGACGATGAGTCCTCTGAGATGAGAGATGAGACCTCCGAGATGAGAGATGAGACCTCTGAGATGAGGGATGAGACATCTGAGATGAGGCAATGAGTCCTTTAAGATGAGAGACGAGACCTCTGAATGAGGATTTCTCAGGGATGAGGTGATTATATCTCTTCGGATGAGACCTTGAGACCTCTTATAGGGTCGAATCAGATTAAATCACTTTAGCTCGGATTGGAGAAAAACAAGAATGAAATCACCTTGAACTGAGCAAAATCACCTCAAATTGAAAAAAAACTAGGATGAAGTCACTTCCTTCCACCTGAAAATCAGATTGATCCAACAGTCGGATGAAAAGTTACAAGTGAAAACGATGACTATGACGGTTGGAAAAATTCCAGAGTTGAGAGAAAAATTCCAGAGTTGAGAGAAAAATTCTTTTATCTCTTTTGATTCGGTTAGGAAATAACTTTTTGTAAGTGTTTCCCACAGACGACGTCAAAATATTGATGAAAAAAATATCCGATGACTTTCTTACACCAAACATCGAATCTCTCCATGGTAATGGTATGGTGGTTAAGGGATTTTTCTTTTTTTTTATGACTGAATTTGGGTCTCTTTTAAACTGCTTACGTACTCTCTTTCTCTTTTTCTCTTACTTCTTTCTTCTTCTTCACCATTTCCTTTTCTTTTTCTTTCTTTTTGTTGAAAGTGAGGGATCAAGTCACATATAATTCTTCTTTTGAGGAAGATGATGATTTTATAGGATTAGTGTGACTAGCTCTAAAAATTTTAGAATGGGTCCTATTAATATGTGACCATGCTGAATAATGGTCTAGGATCTTCAGATTGGACTTCAATAAATTATCTAAATATTTATTATAATAATACAAAATATAAAATTTATTTTATTTTATTATTATATATAAAAATAAAAATAATCGTAAATTATATTTTTAAAAATATAAATATTTATTTTTATATTTTTGTTATTTAAATTAAATATTATCACAAACCATAGTAAGTAATACTAACAATAACAGCCCATAATAAATCATTCATAGAGCGAGGAGCCCTTTGCGCAAGTATAATAATATGTAATTGAACGCACTGGAGTAGAAATACACACACAAAAAAAGGCAGTACGGAATACATGGAATGATGTGAAAAAGTGAAGAAAGTTAATTTTTGTAAGTCCACGTAAACATCTCCGTTGTCAGTCTAATAATATTGGATTGGCAAGCTTCTGACACTCATAAGCCCCCAGTGTTTCTAACCAGCTCAAATTATAAATAAGATTTAATCTATTTCATTATTTAATGCCTTTTTATTTCTAGACTTTTATGGAAATAATAAATAATTAACAACATTTTTAACCATTACAAATTTACAATTATTATTTACACATCATATCATGACATCACATATCAGTAATTTAAATCATAAAATGGTTATAAATTTATTTCGACCTATAGAATTTTTAAATTTTAATGCAAATATATTTGGCCAATGTTGAAATTTGATTGTATTTTATTTTTAATATTAAGTTTTTATTTTTTTTAATTAATCCCATTTTATTATTTTTCTTCCCATAAATAATGCCCCCTAATTCTTCCCATAAATAATGCCCCCTAATTAAAGAGAAAGAGTTTTTCTCTAAATTAAATGAATGCGGCGCCACATGCAATGGAATTTGCTGCAATTTTTTTTTTAAAAATTAGTTCAACTGAAAACAAATAAAAATGTGGGAAGTTCAGTAGTGGGAAACACCAAATCTATGCCGTTGAAAAATAATTAAAAAAGAAGAAGAAAATATAGACATAAACCAAAAAATAAAAAAGAAATAATTTCGTCTTCTCTAATATAATATTTGACCTACTCACTCTACTTACATAATTCGTTCACAACATTGAGGAGATTCCTCTTTAGATAAACTAAAAAAATTGAGGAGAAATTTGTGCTAATTCTAGAACTATTGAATTTAAATGTAATTTAGTTAAAAATAAAGGTGTTTGAAATTTTACCCGCAAATGTAAACGAAGCAGCGAAAGTGGTAGAGAGCCGTATGGAAAATCTGAAGAGTGAAGAGTATTGAGAAAGAATAGAAAGAGTTGTCTTCCACGTGAAGAAGACGAATAAGAGAGTAGGGAAGATCAATTCAAGAAACAATCGTACCAGTGGTTTCCGTTTCTCTATCTCTCAAACTTTAACTTTCTCTTAGTTAACAACAAGTATAATCACTCACATTCATTCTTCGCTTCCTCCTCAATCCCCATCTCTTTCTGTTTCCTTTCCTTCTCATCATGTTTTCTTCACAAACTCTCTTTTCTTTTGATTTTTGTTCTTTCGTTTTACATTTTCGCAGCTCTGACGAAAGGGGATAGATATAGATATAACTTAATATCCCAGAAGTTCAATTCAAACCAGTGTTTTTAGAATGTCACATTCCAAGAAATCCGCACAAGACATAAGCTTTGATTCTCTAACCAACAGATTTCCTGACTCGTTGAGCTTTAACGATAACACCAATAAGCCAGATTTCAAAAAACTTGATCTGGGTTCGCCTGTTTCGCCGCTGAAAACTCTCCGTGGCTTAGTCAATAGCACCAACTCGAGCAGCAGCTCTAGTTCCTATGGTTCAGCTTCAGGCAAAACCAGCACCGCCCAATTGCCTAACAGTAACAGAAACAATCACCACTCAGGCGAACTCTCGGGTTTGCCTGCATCCGGCCATACTTCATGTAACTTGAAGCCGGCTCATCGGAGATCAGTCTCTGCTGGCCCACCGTTGATCTACTCTGGCTCAAGTTTCAGCACAGCCAGCAGTGGTGGCAGTATTTACAACGGAAATGGAGCGCATTCAGTTTCTTCAAATCCAAACACAAACGCAGGTAACATGCTACCAAGTGGCAACATTTGTCCATCTGGAAAGATCCTCAAAAGTGGCATGGCGGGCCGTGCTTCAAATAGGACGGACACGCTGTGTACAGGCACGGGAAACTACGGACACGGAAGCATACTGCGTGGAAATAGCAATGCGAAATTGGGTAATGTAGCGGATGCAGAGGACGTGAAGAGGGCCGGAAATGAGATGTATAAAAAAGGGAATTTTGTTGAGGCTTTGAAATTGTATGATAAGGCCATATCAATGTCACCTGAAAACGCTGCATATCGGAGTAACAGGGCCGCGGTTTTGACGGCGATGGGAAGGTTGACTGAAGCTGTTTCTGAGTGCGAGGAGGCTGTAAGGTTGGACTCCAGTTATAGTAGAGCTCACCAGAGGCTGGCTTCTCTTTATTTTAGGTGAGCGAATTCTTTTTTGGTGTTTTATAACGTATGTTCATGTGGTAATATTTTCTTGGAAGAAATGTTAACGTTTATGCTAATGGTTTGTTGCCATTTTTTTCCTTGGATTGTGTGACAGGTTTGTGCTTTCTATTGATCTTGATATAAATTGGATCTATTTATGAAGCTTCTATCTCTCATTTTGTGATTGACTTTTGTTTTGCTGCTGGGTTGAGTTTTATGTTCTAGTTAATTGGTGATTTCTTTTCCTGGTGATTTAGGATATCAGATCTCATATTTCTGTTTTCCGAGTGATCTACTGGTTTGCTTTCACTCTTCTTTAAGGCTACACGTTCAGATTGATTGATTTTTGTGTTAATCCTGTTAGTTTCTTAGATTTGTGTGGTTTAAATTTACGGGGTTTCTGCTTTGCTGTGACTGATTGAAGTTTATGTTTTTTTCTCTGGCTTTGGCTCGTTTAGATAGTCGAATCATTTGCAAAGTTTTTTCCTTGCGATTAAACTTTGATATCCAAGATTTCCTTCTTTCATTCTACTTAATGATGTCACAGAGTTATGCTTGATACATTTTAGTTTTCTGGTTAATTAAATTTGATCATCATACACATCTCAATCAGGTTCATGGATTTTCATGAACATCTTGCTTTCACTATTTACTAATGAATTTTACCCAATGGGTTATTAACAATTTTAACAAGATTTTCCTTCAGAATAGGGCAGGTTGAAAATGCCCAGCGTCACCTCTGCTTTTCTGGGCAACATCCAGATCCAACTGAGTTGCAGAAGATACAGTCGTTTGAGAAGCATCTAAATCGATCTGCAGAGAGCAGGAAGATTGGGGATTGGAAGAGTGTACTTAGGGAAACTGATGCAGCCATAGGAATTGGAGCAGACTCCTCCCCTCAGGTGGTGTAACTTCTCTCCTGAATTTCTTTTATTTGTTTTGATTGACATAAAACTGAAATTCAGATTGGCTGAACTTTTCCAAACGGTATTATACAGCTTATTGCTTGTAAAGCAGAAGCTCATTTGAAGCTCCGCCAAATTGAGAATGCTGATTCTTGCCTATCAAACATACCTAAATTTGAACATCATGCTGCTCCCTCACAAGTCAAGTTCTTTGGTATGGTGGCCGAAGCTTATGTTCTTTATGCCCAAGCACAGGTTGAGATGGCACTAGGAAGGTGAGTTCTGAACAATGAAGTTCAAGTTAAAAATTTTTCTATATATTTGGGGAGAGTGAGAATAGATAATAGATGTGTTGCAGATTTGAGAATGCAGTTTCAGCAGCAGAGAAAGCTGCATTTATTGATCGTGGTAATGTAGAGATTGCAACAGTGTTAAACAATATGAAAATGGTGGTAAAGGCTCGTACTCGTGGTAATGATCTTTTCAGTTCTGGAAGATATGCTGAAGCCTGCTCAGCTTATGGGGAAGGTCTCAAATATGATAGTTGCAACTCTGTTCTCTATTGCAATAGAGCAATTTGTTTGTCTAAGCTGGGATTATGGGAAAAATCCATAGAGGACTGCAATGAAGCCCTCAGAATACAACCAAATTACACCAAGGCTCTTCTTCGCAGGGCTGTCTCAAATGAAAAGGTGAGTTGGCATAAAGCTTCTGCATGCTTATGTATATGTGTGGGTTTATAAAAAATCTGTATTTGATTTTTGGATCTCTTGTTGTGGGGTGCTGTAGCTTGGAAGGTGGTCAGAAGCTGTGAGAGACTATGAAGCCTTGAGGAGGGAACTTCCGGGAGACAACGAGGTTGCCGAATCTCTGCACCATGCACGATTTGCGCTGAAGAAATCCCGCGGAGAGTTGGTAAATAATATGAAAGTGAGTGGTGAGGTAGAAGAGATTTCAAGTCTAGAAAAGTTTAAAGCTGCAATATCATCACCTGGTGTGGTTTCTCTTGACACTATGTTGCTCACTTTTTGTCTTCTCTGTTGCTCTGCTTATCTCAACTTTTCCTGCTGATTTCAGGTGTTTCTGCAGTTCATTTTAAAGAGGCATCCATTGAAAAGTGTGAAGAGATATCCCCATTTGTAAATATGCTTTG
Source organism: Trichilia minutiflora (assembly GCA_035590515.1). Classification (NCBI taxonomy): domain Eukaryota; kingdom Viridiplantae; phylum Streptophyta; class Magnoliopsida; order Sapindales; family Meliaceae; genus Trichilia; species Trichilia minutiflora. The sequence continues at coordinate 5,371 of JAVXUL010025974.1, forward strand.
TGTTCGATATCCATATGTGGATTTTTATAAGGTAGGTGATTTATCAATCTTTATCCTATAAGTTGATGATGGGATTGACTTCAAAAGTTCTGAATCTCTCTCTTGCATTTTCCTATAGAAGATGAATTCAACTCATTGCACTGCTATTAATTCTGTTTGTGATGGCTATAATGGCTTGAAAAATCTAAATAATTTGAACAAAAGAATGTAATGGAATGGTTTTCAACCATATTATGCAAATATGGAAAATAAATCTATCAACAAAATGGACAGTAAAAATTCTTTGGTGTTTTTGACTGTAGGTGAATGTGGAGGAGAGCTTGGCAGTAGCAAAATCCGAAGGTATAAGAACTGTTCCAACTTTTAAGATCTACAAGAATGGAGAAAAGGTAAAGGAGATGGTCAATCCAAGCCACCAACTGTTGGAAGACTCGGTGAGAAATTATAGTCTATAGAAAACATTCTCAGTCTTGTTCCGCATTGGATGGTAATGGCCCATCATCATTTACTCCTCGAATTATTCATACTAGGATTACCAATTTTACATGTGACATAATCAATTATAAAATCGATTCAGATATTTTTGATTTTCAAAGCAAAGAAACCATCAAGAGAGAAAATAGCTTTTTTAGTCAACATTTTTTGAATTAACTATGTATCCTTTTTCTTTCTGTTTTCATCTTTCACATTTCAAAGGCATTCGTATTACTTTACAACTTTGTGTCCCAATTAAATCTGTGTACATTATAACATTTGACCGGTTCTATTGTACTGTATTGTTTTCTTGAGGGAGATCTAATTTGTCTGGTAGGTGACCCTTTTGACAGTTTTGATGTCTCGAGAAAGTGAGATGAATTATTGATGTTTTCTATAATTTTTCAAGGTCTTTCGTCATCTTTCTTCGGCCTTTTTCTCCCCCCTACAACAGTGAATTGTAAACTGCCAATTCACACCCATCTTCCATAATATTGTCATTTATGACAATGTACTCCACTCCTTTCCTGCAGCAAGATTCCAGCCGAGCAGGATGGAACCCACAAAGAACCAAATCTTGTTTCCATACGTACATACAATATTTGTTTAAATTAATGGACTTCATTATTTTTTTTACTAAGGATTTTTCCTTTTACTAAAGGTAGCAGTACATTGCACCAGCTGGACCTGGAAAGTTGAAAAAGTGTGAATCAGAAATTATTGGCCACAATGTCTCCTCGGTCAAAAAATTAAAATAAAAAAAATTTAATGCATTTCATCAGCTTGGTGATGGTGGGTGAGTACAGACAAGACAACTGTTGATTACGGAAATGCCCTGGATTAGAATGGTGGTCGAAATTATGGTACGGGGTGTACTTATAGCTTCTTGTTGGCAGAGAGAAAGGACAGGGTTGTACTGCTAAATATGACCGTTCTGTAAAATCTCTTCTATTTATTTCTCCTCCAAAATTCACTACTTTTTGGTTGGTACATCATCATCTCCATCTCATGCCTTGCTATGCACGGTGGCGGCGAGCAATTGCCAATTAATGGCAATGTTTTATAATTAATTGCGTCATCAATCTTGCTGTTGCGTGTTATGTATTGAATGAGTTGAGCATCGAAATGTTGATTGCTGCATCCAAATCGTATAATTAGATGAAAATAACTTCACTCTTGACCCATACGGTAAACAGAGTGGGCTGGGCCTGGTCATATGAAGTATTGAGAGCACCTTAATTAAGTTGATAATATTTTTTTATTAATGTTTGTTCAATAAATTAATTTGAATTAAACAAGTTAATTTTTTAAATATATTTTATTTTATTATATCTTATTAATAATTTTTTTAATTATATTTTATAATACGTATTATATTTAGTATTAACATATTATTTTTTATTTTCTTCTAAAAATGAAATATTAATGGGAAAGCAAAAATGATGATACTATAGTCTATGTACCATTATAAAATTATTCTTTATATTTTAAACTTTTTAAGTTTTTATTTTAAAATTTAATAAATGCACCAATATTCATGAATTTTTAAAGATATGATATCCAGAGTCAAATCTGATCCAAACCTTTAATGTAAAGCTCGAACATAAATATGATAATAAAAAGTCAGACACGACGCGGATACATTATTTTTTCCACACCCATGCCCGAGAACAAGACCGTCGGGAAGGTCATTGTTGGAGGAGAGCGACAGCCCATTTAAGGCCTTCTTCATGACCAGTCTTCACAATCCCACCTTCTTTCTCGTTTGTCATGGATGATTTTTAATTTCTTCTTGTAACTTTTAATTTCGGATGCGCAGAAAGGAATGGAACAACTTGGTTTACATAAAAGTTCGTAGATTAAGAGAGAATATAGAGAAATATGAGTGACAAAAGCTTTAGGGATGATGATGAAAACGAACCAAATTTTGCATTGTGATGTTCGTACTACGTCTTGTTTCCCATAACTCAGCTCCCAAATTGTCGTTAAGCCAATTGGTTGGTCCCTTTGGGGTTAAGTCCAATAGGCTTCAGGTTAATTAAGGCAATTTTTTTGTAGGATAAAAAACAAGTCCGAGGACTGCTTCCAATCCCAAGTCATTCAATCATTCCATTTTGTTAATTCTTGTTTTATTAAAAAAATCTCTTAAATAAAATTTTCAAATAGATTGGTTGGTGCATGAAAATTCTACTTTGAACTTTCAGCATTAGAATTCTCTTTCCGTCTACTATATTTACAATGACTTAAAATTATAAAAACTATTTAAAGATAAAATTGATAGTCCAATAAAAACTCTTTTAAAAAAAAAATTTAGAAAAAAAATGATAGTAATTTAATAGTTTTTTTTAGAAAATATCTTGTTTTTTCTTTCATATCTTTTTATTGTTTTTCAAATTTAACTACGTCATGATTTCTGTAATTATAATATTTTTAAAAATTATAAGGATACGAGTCCTTACTATAAGATATAATTATCAGATTAAAAAATTCTTTTTTTATTTATAAAAAAAATTATGAGTTTGAATATTTTATACAATCAAAATAACAATCTCGCGAATGGATTTTGATATTTAACATCATGATCAAATTTTTTATTACATCATGATCAAAACCTTTATTATAATATAGGCAAGGTTTTTATTAATAAAGAGATTTTGTGATTCAACATTATAATTGAGACTTTCATTAATAAAAAAATAAATTTTTATATTATAATTAAAACTTTTATTAATTTAAGAAATCTTAAAATTTTATATTATAATTAAAATCTTTCAACTTTTAGGACTTTTTTTTTACGGTTGAATCTCAAAATTTGTCATTTTATATCATTTTAATCTCTAATTTCTGATATATATAGTATTCTTTTTAATGTTGATAAACTGTTCATGGAGTGTTATCATATAAAAAATTCTCTTAATCTCGGATGTTTTTTTGAATAAGATTAAATATATAATATTGTTTATTTAATAAAATTATTTCATTTGATTGTCATACTCAATATATCTATTAAAATACATAATAAAAATTATTGGATGAATATAAAACACTGTGGCCATAATAATACTCACATATCATAAAATGAACTGAAATTTGCCGCTTTTGAATATTATGTAATTTTGCAATCTTACAATTTTGAAAAAATGTTATTAGTTTGGTGGGATGAAAAAAAATAGTTACAATTTTAAAAATGAAAGAAAATCGAGATCGAGACGATTGAGATGAGTTGGAGTTGCCACGTCAGCAATCAAACTGTGACAAACACATTTCCCCCTGTTTTACCCTTTTCTCCCTTTATCATATATAGGGGCAGAAGACATTGAGAGTGACTCCAGTCCAGAGCTCAAAACTAGAATGAGGAAAATGAAAGAAACGGAGAACAAGCTATCCATGGAAAAATATCTTGATTTTGTTGACTCGAGCAAGCAAACATACCTCAAAATGAATTTTCTGCGACAGGTTTCACTCGGAACATACCATTTGCATTCTGAATTCGTCGCATGAAAGATAGATAGCTTAGCTTAGCTTAACTCTTGTTAATTTTACAGATAGTCAAAATGCACGGTTTCAAAATTGAAGCTCCGAAGGTAGAAATGTCTTTCTCTCTGTTTATTGGCTGAATTGAAATCGATTTTGTTTTCATCAATACTTGATTTAACTTCTCGAAGCTTCTGTTTGTTTGCCGACGACGAAATACGGAAGAAAGAAATTTTTCTGTTGCATTTCCTAGGCAAACAAACAGTAATTAACGGTCTAAAATTAATCGGTTGCTGGCAAAATTCTACTAGAGTGTGGTCGTCGATGCTTTGAAGACGATCGATCTGATGAATCCGTCACGCTCCACACTGAAAGAGAACATCTCGTCAGCTGTGTCCGTCACTCTAAACGACGTAATCAAAGACCTAAAGGACCTCACTTGGCAAGAGTGCTGCATTACTTCCATCAAAATCATAAACTTGCGCCAAGACCAAGAGAAAGAGAAACATGACACTTTTTCCATTCTCCGACGAAGCACCGGGGTCCACCAAGTTTCAAAATCGATCGGTGACACTTCTGCTGCTTCTACGTCATCGAAGAAATGGGTGGAATCTGAGATTCATGAGAAATCGAAGAAAAGGAAGAGAAACGCATGTGGTGGTGATAATTCTTCAACAGCTTGAATTGGTAGGTGATCGTGTTTTTTAGATTTTGATGTATTGTTGAAGAAATTTGAATGACTTTGAATTTCATTTTCGATTTTGCTGTTTTGTTTTAATGTTGAAGAAATTTGAATGACCTTGAGTTTCATTTTGATTTTGTTGTTTTGTTTTTCAAATCACCGAGTCTGAAAGCGTTTTTGGTGTTTTGAATTTTGTATTTGGCGGGAGCATCCCTAACAGATTAATGGTGGATCTCTAAATTTTGTTGAACTAGAAACACCGTCTTTCGAGTATCCATTACCATGTTTCATAGCAGTCCCTTTTAAAATTCAGAAAACAAAAATGAAAAGCCAGCTACGTCGACGCCGTTTTGACATATCAGACAGCATATTGTCACAAGACTAAAATGATGAAATCGAACTTATACATGACCATTTATTTTTCAAATCAAGCACTTGGAATAAACAAGAAGTAATTGTAATAAACAAGAATAATTGTATCATCCAAATATACGCATCACTTAAGAAACATTTCTACACGATTGTTCATACATCAACTTTTAGTTTTAACGTCAACTTTGAAGAAATATGTATTTAGGAATAAGAACAAGCTCCAATCATCGTGCACCAGTTGAATATGGCTGGGTCCATTCCTTTGCTGCAAGATTACAACAACCAACAATCAGTTAAAAGCATAAGTACATGAACTAGAAAATCATTTCTATGCTTTATGAATTCTGCATAAAATGAAAATAAGAAATGAATTTGCTTCAGAAATTGCACTACCAGTTTGAACAGCTTCAGTCTCATTTGTCATCCAGTGCTTTGCAATGTTCTTGGAAAGTAGATAATCAGGGTTTGGAGCACTCAAAAGAGCTTGGATGCTGATTTATGAAGTCATGGAATTGTCATCAGTCTTATGGTACATATTTAGCTTCTCTGTAGCATCTCTAAATAATACCATTACCAAGTTCAGAATTCTTTTCCACCTGGCCTTGTTTATTCTGCAACCTACTTCTGGGTAATGACAGAATTTAGATATGATCTTCTCATACTTAGATCTTTTCAATGTTAACCATTCAATATTTTGCCGGAAACTATTAAGATTAAGAGAAACTTAAGTCATCAAATTTACCTCAGCAGTACTGCTCAGATTTGCAGGGCTGGACTCCATTTGTCTTTCAAAACGTCAAGACATATCCTTCCAAGCTGCAAAAAAGCAATTCTCTGTTTGAAAGCAAGGCACATTAGATTTTAAGTAATGCAAGAGTAACGAGAGAAGAACTTGCCTTGTCGACGTTAGGATGATATATTTTTGTCAGAAAGCAAACCTGTTAATAGGAGACATTCATCAAAAAGGAAACTGACACACGTAGAAGCAAAAGTCAAACACGAGCTCAACAAATTACAATTCCAAATTTGATAAGGACAAACCAAAATAACGTGTGAAGTGTCATAACCCAATTTTGTCCTTTTAATTTGGACCCATATGAAAATAATTCATAACTTAAACTTTATTGAAAAATCTGAAAAAATCCTACACATATAAGGAAGTTTCATATGTGTATCTTGGAAGGCATCTCAGGGGCATTAATTTTGAGGATTGTTTCCAAATCATTAAAAGGAAACAAGGGCAAAGATTGGAAGGTTTGCAGAAAAGGG
>JAVXUL010025985.1:0-11641 GCA_035590515.1 Trichilia minutiflora
GGTTAAGGTATTGTTCCACCTTGGCCCTGTTAGTTTAGACACGTGGGAGCTGCAGCCCCCTCCGCGACTTGAACCCAGGCATAAAGGCTTTTGTTCCCCTAAAGTGGACACCTCTTAACCCAGGCATATGGTTAAGAGGCGCCGCTTTGGGGGAATAAAAGCCCTTGTGCCTGGGTTCGAGTCGCGGAGGGGGCTGCAACTCCCAAGTGTCTGAACTAACAAAGCCAAGGTAGAACAATACCTTAACCCAGTGGACGGGCCTTGAGTGGGCTGGCTAGCTACTTGGGCCAGGTGGGCGGGTCCGGAGAGGCTGACAGGCTACTTGGGGGATCCCTAAAAGGGGGAGTCTCTTACACAATAGGTTCGCATGTATTTTCTTTTTTGAATTTTTTTAACTAAAGGTTTTAATACCTTCATCTAAGGGTATTGATAAGTTTGAGCTTTCTCTTAAAGTTTCGATATCTTTTTCCTAAATTATCGATACGTTTAAACATCACCTGCTAGATTCAATACCTTTTCTCTTAAGGTTCTAATATTTGAGCGTAAAACTTTTCGTGTATCAAAACGATTGTCATAAGGTATCGATACCTTTCCTCAGCATATTAATACATTTTTCTTGGATTTCAAAACTCAGGTTCTGATCGTCATGCACTTTACTTTCTTAACTATTTGACCATTAGTGCGACATGTGTTCCATATAATTATCAATAAATATACATCATTTAAATGATCAACTCATAATTAATTCAATACATCAATACAGACACATTGTTTATCAATACAAACTTATTTGCAAAATAATCAAACCAATTAATCAAACAACATATGAACTTGTTTGCAAAGTAATTTATTAATAACTTGAATAACTTTGATCTAATTAATACGCGTGAATTATTTATCATTAAAAACACATATATCATCAATCTCTTCTTTTTTGATAATGACAAAACTACATAAATGAACACAAATGTGCTCTCCTTTAATCAATTAAGAGATATGTAATTAAAATAAGATTAACTCTTCCTCAATCTAAGTTTTCTTTTTAAATAATCAAATTTCCCTCATTTTTTGGTCATTTAAGCTCTACCTCTTTTCTTTTTGAGATATCTTTCTCAACTCTAAACTTCTCCCTCTTGATTTTTCTCTTATTTGTCTTCTTTTTGATCATCAACAAAAACATATATAAGAGAATGAAATGCCAATTAGTCAAAGAGGTTTATGTTCATCAGCAAAAACATACTCAATCAAGTAGAAATATGATATCGAAAATAAAAAAATGGTTGTTATGCATATCCAAGATAGAAGACAATATGAACACTTAAGCACAAATATATGAAACAATAATATTAATGATTTAGATATTTTCACTGTGTTATTTCTAAAATGCCCAATTCTCGTCATAGAGTATAAAATCTATCCTCATTTAGAGATTTAGTAAATATATCAACAATTTGTTTATCTATTGGAACAAACTCAATAGAGACATTTCCCTTTTGAACATGGTCCCTAAGAAAGTAATATCTAATTTTAATATGTTTAGCTCAAGGATACAGGGTTTTCAGACAAGTTTATAGTGCTAATATTGTTACACAATATGAGTGAATGGTTTAGAGTGACTCCACAGTATCTAAGTGTGTGTTGTATCCAAAGAGTTTGGGTGCCATAATTATCGATGATAATATACTCGACCTTAGTCTTGAAAATTACAATTGAATTTTATTTCTTACTAGACCATAAACTAATGAATTTCCTAAAAAGTGGCAAGATCCATTAGTGCTTTTCCTATTTATTTTACATTTGATAAATCAGAATCGAAATACTAGTTAAGTCAAAGTGAGTTCCCCTAAGATACCATAGGCCTAAGTTAATTATGCCTCTCAAGTATTTGAAAATTCTTCTCACGGCATATAAGTGTAACTCTTTAGGACATGCTTGAAATCTAGCATATAAATACATAACAAACATAATTTTAGGTCTACTAATAGTCAAGTAAAGAAGAGATCTAATCATACCTTTTTCATCTTTGTTTAGTTTGATGATTAAACTCATAAGAGTTATAGCAACTTTCGAGGTCTTCATCCCAAATCTTTTGATCAAATCTTTGATGTACTTAGATTGGTTGATGAAGATGCCATCCTTCATTTGCTTAATTTGCAATCTTAGAAAGAACTTCAACTCCTCTATCATGCTCATCTCAAATTCACTACTAATGATATTGGCAAATTCTTGACACATTAATATATTAGTAGAACTATAAATAATATCATTAACATATTTTTGTACAATAAACAAATCATGTTCTTTGTGTTTAATAAATAATATAGTGGCAACCTTGCTCATACTAAAATCATTATCTAAAAGAAATTTACTCAATATTTTATACCATGCTTCAGGAGCTTGTTTTAAATCATATAAACCTTTTGACAATTTGAAAACATGGTTTAAAAATTCATGATTTTCAAAGTTGGAAGGTTGCTCAACATAAACTTCCTCTATAATGAATCCATTTAAAAAATCACTTTTTATCTTTATTTGATAAAAAATAAAATTTTTAAAACATGTAAAAGCAATTAGCATCTTAATAGATTCAAGTCTAACAATAGGGGCAAAAGTTTTATCAAAATCAATTTCCTCTTATTAGTTGTATCCTTAAGCCACTAATCTACTTTTATTGTTAACAACTAACCCGAATTTATCCATTTTACGTCTAAAAATCTATTTTGTCCCAACAATATTTTGATGATTCGACCCAAGAGCTAATTCTCACACTTTATTTCTCTCAAACTAGTTCAACTCTTCTTGCATGGTCCAAACCCAATATTCATCATTTTCGGCTTCAAGAAGGGTTTTAGGTTTAATTTGAGACAAGAATGCAATATTATTAGAAATATTCCTAATGTTAGACCTAGTCATGATGCCATGAGATGGATTTCTTAGAATTAACTCTTTAGGATGAGATTTGACAAACCTTCACTCCTTGGAGAGTGTTTGAGCATTATCCTCTTCATCCTTATGATTTATTTTATCATTTAAGGTTGATCTCTCCTTTTCCTTTGTGAGTTTACCTTGTATGGTGTTCTTTGAATCTCTAAGTTACAAGTTCTCCGTTCTATCTACAATATCATGATTATAAGCAACTTTCTTCGAAGAGAATGGATTAGATTCATCAAAAGTTACATGCATGAATTCTTCAACAACAAAAGTTCTTTTGTTTAAAAAATTTATAAGCTTTGCTAGTCAAAGAATAACCAAGAAAAATGCCATCATCGAAATTTGAGTCAAATTTTGCTAAATTGTCTTTTATGTTAAAAATAAAGTATTTTGATCCAAAAACTTTGAAATAGCCAATGTTGGGTTTTTTACCATATCAAAACTCATAGTAGGTTTTATAAAAAGTAGGTATAGTCAAAGTTCTATTCAAAACATAACAAGATGTATTAATGGCTTCGGCTCAAAAATATAATGTGAAAGAAAAAAGGCATTTAATATAGTCCTAGGCATTTTTAGAATGGACCTATTCTTTCTTACTATAATATCATTTTATTAAAGAGTTTTAACAGATGAAAATTAATGTTTAATGCCATGCTCATCACAAAACTTTGATTCATTTAATGGTTTTCAAATTCACTACTATTATCACTCCTAATACATGTAATGGTGATGCCTTTCTCATTTTGAACTTTTCTTGAAAATTTTGAAAATAAATGAATGGCTTCATCGTTAGTTGCCAAAAATAATACCGAAGTAAATCTTGAAAAATTATCAATAATAACAAAAGTATAATGCTTGCCTTTTAAACTCGATGTTCTAGATGGTCTAAACAAATCAGTATACAATAGTTACAAGGGTTTAGAAGTAGAGATTTAGGTTTTTAATTTAAAAGAGGTTTTGACTTATTTCTCAAATTGACAAGCATTAGATACTTTATCTTTTTCAAAATTTAAGTTTGAAAGCCCATTCACTAGGACCTTTTTGAAAATTTTTGAAATCAAATCTATACTCATATAACCTAGTCTCCTATACCATAACCAACTACTTTCATACAATGTGGAAAAGTAATTTCTACATGTGAAGCACATTCAATGTCAATTGTATACGTATTTCTATGTCTATCTCCTAAAAACATAACTTCATCATTCATAGTATTCTTGACATCTGATGGGAACTATCAAATATAACATCGTATCCTTTATCACATAATTGACTAATACTTAAAAGGTTATAGTTCAAATTACTCACTAAGATAACATTCTCAATAAGGGTAGAATGTGTGTTAGCTACATTCTCAGTGCCAAGTATTTTTCCTCTAGCGTTGTCTCTAAATATGACGTATCCTCTTTCTTTAGTCTTTATAAAGTTTAAAAAGATTGACACATCTTCTGTCATATGTTCGAGCAACCGCTATCGATAAACTATTTCTTATTTCTTGGCACCTATAACCATAAGATCAAGTTTGGATTTTAGGTACCCAAATGCACTTGGGTTATTTTGCATTAACTTTGGTTCTTTTAGAAATCCATATCATATTTAATCCAAACATATTTCTTTTAATGGGACACCTATTACTAGTATATCTATAAACACAATAATAGTGGTATGTAGCATTCACTTTCACTTTAGGAGATGGCTTAACAAAATAATTTTTATAAAACTTTTGTTGTGTGAAGTTTATACCCAATGCCACATTTATCAAAGACACATCATTATAATCCTAAGAGAAAATCTAAATTCACTTAGCCTTTAGAAAATTCTAAAATAATGTCATGCAAATCATTGGCCTTTTTTCTAAGATCACTAATTTCTTTTAAATGACAATCCATCTCTTTCTCACAAGTGACTTTTAATTCATTTAGAGATGTGATTTTATTTAATAAAGCTTCATTTTTTTTCTTAAGCAAACGATTTTTAGAATACAATTTATCAAATTCATCATACAAATCTTTAAAAATATCAAGTAACTTATTATAATCATATTTTAAGTTTTGATTAGTTACCTCATCCTCATCATTGATGGTTATGAAATAAATGTTGGCCACTTTATTTATTGCTTCTTCATCTGATGTGTTCTCTTCCTCATTATTCCAAGTTATCATCATGTTCTTCTTGCCTTTTTTCTTTAGCTTCTTATAATTGATAAGTACATACTCAACTTTTACGTATTCAAGCTTATTATATTCAAAGTATATAATCTAATTCTTCTTTCCCTTGTTACCTTTAGAGCTCTCATTCTGATTTTCCCTAAAGTTCTTTCTTTCTTGTTGCTTTTTAAACCTTAAGAACTTCTTGAATTTTCTGGCCATGAGGGTCACATTTCCATCCTTTTCATTGTTTTCATCCATATTATCAAAGATTGAAGCTTTGAATGCTCAATTTTTCCTATTTTTCTCCTTATCAATCTTGTCATCTGAAATCTTGTCTTCGTAATCCATAAGGGATCCAATTAAGTCATCAAGATATAGAATGTTGAAAAATTTATCTTCTTTAATAGCAGTGATTTTTTTCTTTATTTTTTGGGTAATAACCAAAGAATTTTCTTCACCAACACATTATTTTTAAAGATTTTTCTAAGAGCCTTAAGTAAGCTCATTATGTCAGTAAACCTCATATACATGGCATGAATTGACTTTTGAGACTCCATCTTATACAATATTATTGTCTTGTGAACCAGCTGATTTTTTATTCTTTCATTTGGCTTGTACCTTTATAAACAATCTTTAAGGCATGCCAAATGTTATACACACACTCACATTATGATATTCTGTGGAATTCTTTTTCATCAATAGCACAATATGAACCATTTACTGCTTTGGTGTTCAATGAAACCTTCCTTAAGTTTGCATCGTTCTATTTCTTATTTGGTTTAAAGATTATTCCACCTCTATCATTAATTTTCTTAGGAACGTATAGATTATTACTAACTATTCTCCAGAGTTCATAGTCTAAAGCTTATAGGAATATCTTTATTTTGGTATTCCAATATGCATAATTATTCTCGTTGAAAAATAGAGGCCTATTTATTGGCTGTCCCTTAAAATGACTCATAGTTGCCATATAATCAACTCTTAGACTATACAGGTCTTAATAAGAGAATCTGCCCTGATACTAATTAAAATCTTGAGGCCTCTGATACTAATTAAAATCTTGAGGCAACCTAAAGAGGGGGAGGTGAATTAGATTTTTAAAAATTTAAGGTTGATTAACCAATTTTAAATTACCCAGCACTTATAGCAATAAGTATGTAAAATTGAAGAAGAAGAGAGGAGAGATAAAATTAATACAGAAGATTTTTATAGTGGGTCGATAACTTTACCTACGTCTACTCTTTCAAGTCTCTCTTAAAGCTTTTCACAAGTTCTAACCTTTCAACCAAAGGTATTTAGAATAATAGGAGAATTTCCGGGTTCTTTTCCATCCTTTTTACACATAGAGTTTTTCTGGCTCAACTCTAACCTTTACGTAAATAAAATTTTTCCAAGTGAAAGACCCCTTCTTTCGCTTGTTTATAGAGCAAATTACAAAAGTAAATTCCACAATGAAAAGCTCACAGTGAATAACATACAATAAGGCTATGTTTTTTTTTTTTGCTTTCTCTCTTTAAGAATGTTACAGATGAAGCTCCAGACATGGTAGAATTTACAAGGATATTATTTTATTTTTTAATTAATTCTCTTTATTTCATTTGAAGAAACTATTACTTTTAAATGCTCTAGAGAAGTGCATCCAACGGCTTTTTGAAATGCATCGAATGCTCACATTAATTGTTTTGAAAACTAGTCATTATAGTGCTTTTTTCTAGTATGTATCAATACCTTTGATGAATGTTTTGATACCTTTCCCTTTCTGATATACAGGAATCAAACCTTTTATGCTTAGGTATTGAAATCTTTGTATATATGATCATTCTTGAATTTATTTAGATTGAAGGTTTTAATATCTTTCTTCTAATATATCAATAGGTTTGCATGTATTATCTTTTCTGAATTTTTCTGGCTGAAGGTTTTGATACCTTCCTCAAAGGATATCAATACGTTTGAACTTGCCAGATTCAATACCTTTCCTCTTGAGGTTCTGATACTTAAGCACAAAACCTCCTGTATATCAAAATGATTGCCACAAGATATCAATACCTTTTTTTATGGTATCGATATGTTCTTCCTGGGTTTCTAACCCATCGTCCTGCACTTTAATTTTTTAACTATTTGATCATTAGTGCAACATGTGCTCCATATAATTATCAATAAATATGTATCATTTAAAGTGATCAACTTATAATCAATTTAATACATCAATGAATGCATATTGTTGTTAGTGTATGCCCTAGAAATAATTTGTGTCATCGATTTTTGGGGTTATTATTTTAATAATAATAATAAAAGAATTGGTTCTTTATTCACACATATAGGTTGCTTCTTTTACTATAGCATGTTAGATAATAAAGTACGTGTGCGAATAGTTCAGATAATTATTAATTATTAATTAGAATTATTAAACTCGTTTCCTACATAAATGATTTTGATTGGGCATCAATATCACATAGTAGGCATACTAAATGCTGTCTAAAGATATCATGGGTCGATATAAGGAGGCTGACAATATGAGTATTGTCATAAAAATATTAGTATGGATTTATAGTTTGTGAACTATTTATTAAATATGACCAATTAATGATAAATCATATGGTATGCATATAGTCAATGATTTATAATTAGATTGTACTAGTGTGCAATATAATCCTTTGACCTGAGACATCTGAATCGAACTTTGTATGGATACGTATAGTTTATATAGTGTTTAAGTACAGGGGTAACCACACCTTATACAAGAAGTCTGTTTGGTTATACGTTGTTCATATAAGAGTTTGGTTGATGATCATAATGGGATCTATTGGCTCGTACAATAGGATAATGAGTACCCACTGACTCTATCCTAGTTCGAGTTCTTAAACGAATGTCGGTAGATGTTTGATATAAAATCTCTGGCTATAGCTAAATAAAAGCCATATGAAGGAGTTTATGGTGGTGTGTTTAGGATATATTGATTGATAATTCGTAAAATATCAAATTTAGGATATTGATATACCATGAACCCTAATTTGATTAGGATATGTCAACAGAAGAATGTTACCCACATGTTACGTATAATCAAAACAAGGTTTGATGAAGAATTACTTTATTGTGAATTAGGAACTATAGTGTATTGCTAAATGCTAACTATAGTCGATAAGTTTCGAAATATTCAAAAATAACTCACGGCTAATTCACTATGAACCTTCATGGTTACACCAAAATTCTTAAGCATTTGAAAACTGTTCTCGAAAGAGAAAATATTTAGAATGAAGGCTAGCACCTTTCGAAATAATAAAAGAGGCTAAATAATATATATAAGGATATCGAAATAATAAAAGAGGCTAAATAATATATATATATATATATATATATTCTTTAAAGAGTTAAAGAATAAATGACAAAATAATTATATTTGTAACTTATTGTAAGTTAATATACTTGGTTGTCATTTTGATAATTATTTAAGGGCTAAGTGGTAAATGTTACCATTGATTTATGAAATCATTAAATCAAATTAATTAATTTAAATTAATTATTTATTTTTTTAATGGTTAAGAAAATAAATAATTAACTAATGCCAATTTGATAATTGTGCCATATGTGATGAAAAAGTCAAAATTACTAAGTATCTTAGATAATTTTGACAGGTTTATTTTCAGAATTAATTTTGAAAATTGAGAATTGTTCTTGATTTCAAGAATTTGGCTATGTCTTGGTAGCTGAGATGCCAATAGAGTTTAATAATAAGGTTTCTTTTGAAGAGCATATAATATTAAACCAATTGTGCATGAGAATGTATCAAGTGTTTGTTGCATATTGGACATTGTATGTGTGGTTAATGTGAACCACTTCAAGATGAATTTGATTATCCAGTGTCACCCTCAAAGTTATAAACTGTTTATAATAAATGATATCTTGAACAAAATTGAGCGATTTCTTTTTGAGTTGCTTGATAAGCTTCAAGAGTTCTATTATTAGAATAATTAAGAAAAGAGACAAAATAGATGTCTATGAGGCTTTAGTTAGTTGGACTAACATAAGGTCAAAGATGCAACAAATATTAGGATCAAAAGTTGAACCTAATAAAACAAGAAACTTTATGAAAGTACTAACCAAGATTAGAAAAGCCAAGATTAAAAGAAAAATGTTTTCACTGTAATAAGGAAGAATGTAGTAGAGGAATTATTCTCTATACCATGATAATCTTATAAAGACTTATAAAGGCAGAAATGTTCTTAAAATTGAATAAATATTATTCAATAAAATCCGTTGCTATTATAAGAATTTAAAATTAACTCAAATCTCCTTTTAAGAGTAAAAGTGAGAAAGCTACAAAATATTGAAACTCATACATATAGATGTGTGTGGACCATTAGGTTCCTAAGTAAAAATTGATTTTGATTATTTCATTATCATTGTCGATGAAATGTCATGGTATAGATATATGTATTTAATAAAATACTAACTTGAATCCTTTGAAAGGTTTAAAGAATTCATGTATGAAGTAGTATAAATTAAACTGGAAAGAGTATTGATATTTTACGATAAGATCGTAGAAAGAATACTTTAGTACAATTTTTGTAGAATTCTTGTAATCGAATGATATCACAATTAATTCATCTTTATACACTTTAATTGTATGGTGTAAGGTAAATAATGAATCATACTTTATTAGATATGGTATAATCTAAGGTAAATGTTAAAGATTTACTGACAACCCACTATAAAGATTCTGAATAAATTTTCGTCAAAATTCATTCACTATCTTGTATATGATATAGAATGCATTAAATCCTAATAAAATTATATGATAATATGGGATTATCCAGTTTATGTTAAGCTAGTTAACATCGATAAGCTGGATATAGAATTTGAGAAGAGTCTAATAAAAAGATCCTAAAGATGGTTTAAGATATTATCTTTTCGTGGTGTCTAATAAAAGAAGTTGGATTAGTTAAATTACACACTTCTTATAAGAATAGTCTTAAAAGAAGATGATGGAAAGAAAAATGTTAAATCTAAGGAAAAGCCCTTGGAATAAAGATACATATAATCAATAAACCTCAGTAATAAATTCTAGCTCAGGAATATTCTACTATGTCGTAACTTATAATGTGATATAAACTTTTTCATAAGCAGAATTTTGATTCATGCTTAGTGGGAGAAGTAAATCATAATGATAATTTTAGAAATTATGAGAAGCAATCTTAGATAAGATTTTAGGAAAATGACTAAGGGTAATGGATGGATAGGTATAGACCTATAAAACATGACAGGTAACACAAACGAATACTCAAAAATAATAGTTGGATTATGGAAAACCTGTTTATCGATAGCCATGATTAAATTCATCCAAATTTATTTAGTCATTATTATATACTGTGATTTAGATATCTAACAGATGGTGGTTAAAACAGAATTCTCAACAAGGTTCTGAGAAAAGTTTTAATGATAAATAACCTATACGGTTGGAATCCACTATTGATAGAAATAATGTATACAAGTTGCATTGATTCTTTTATAGATCAAAGCAAGATTCTCAGAGTTGGAATAATTGATTTGATATTATGATAAAATCATTTAGTATTTAGTCAAAATCTGGATGAACCTTTTGTTTATCATAAGGTTAAAGATTATGCTATTATGTTTTCAATATAATAAACGCATGACATATTATTGATGAAAATAACATTAGTGTGATGACTAAGGTGATATCTGGTTATCTAGAACATTCTCAATCAAAGATCTAGGAGAAATGACTTATGTCCTTGGTAAATGCATCTATAATAATAGATCAAAAAGAATAATATGTTATTTTAATAAATTATACATAGTGAAAATGTTGAAGCTGTTCGACATTGAGAAGTTTAAGAGAATTCTCTTGCCATTCTTTCATAGTCTTAATCTTTCTGAATATTTTGGTTCAAAGATTGATGAAATGGCACAATGGATGCGTAATATACCTTATGCTCTGGCCATAGGTAATGTACGCAAATCTATGTACAAAGTCTAATATATATAATATTGTAAATGTTATAAGTAGATATCAGATAATTTCAAGAATAATGATAGTAAGTTGTTAACACAATCCTTAACTACTTGAGAAGTACTAAGGTTTTAAATCTGAGTCATGGATTTCAAAAATTGAATATTCAAGAGTCTCAAACTCTAGCTTCGACTTAGATATAGATGATAAGCTGTTTAAATCCATATTCCTTTTATTTATAAAGCTAAATATATTGCTATTTTTAAAACTGTAAAAGAGACTGTTTGGATACACAAGTTTGTATCTAAACTAAGCGTGGTTCTTAATAAAGGTTATCTGATAACCATACTCTGTGATAATATTAGTATTATCGCATAGATAAAAGAACCAATGACATGCCAAAAGCCTTATTGATATTTAGCAAATATATCATATTTGAGAGAAATCATTGGTGTTGAAGAGATATTGATAAAGAAAACAAATTCAACAAACTTTGTTGCTGACTCACTGACTAAAGTGATGACACTGAAGCAACAGGACCAACATCTTATGAAGATAAGTATATGATACCACTCGAATGGCTTTAGTA
>JAVXUL010025996.1:0-11641 GCA_035590515.1 Trichilia minutiflora
ACACACACACACACACACACACACACACACACATATATATATATATATATATATATATATATATATATATATATATAGGTTAAGGATCAATGGTGGAAAAATGATTCAATGAACGTAATTTAGCACAATTATCATAACAATTGTTGTTAATTATTGACTATTATATAATTAAAAACTTTTTTAATTCGAATAAATTTTCATTTATTACTATAAAACTATAAAACAATTACATAATTTTATTATTTAATTTATACACAAAGTTTATATGTACCACTTATCATATAATTATGTTGATGCAAGAAGTTGATATTGTCTTTAACCTCGAGTATCAGCTTGTCTTCTCTCCTAAACTTCGATAGTTATAACTGCAAGATAGTGAAAATTTAAGAGATAAAGCCAATTTTTTTGCGAAAACCCTTCGATGCTTAAGTCAGTGAGGGTTTTGCTTGTGTGGAAGGTGAGAAAAACAAGATGAAATCAGAAAAGAATTTCAGTGAATATTTTATGTGTGTGTTGGGTGTTTCTCTCTCTACTATAAAAGTTAAAATGTTGCAAAAAAGCTAGAGAGCGTACCTGCCATGATCCCCGGATCTAAATATATTAGCACCATAGATTTTCATACCTGTGGACACGTGTTATTGTGCAGCTAACGTGCCTTAAAATCTTGCAACGAAAATCATAGACGTGGACATCGTGGTACTGTTCTCTGTCTCGTATATCCCGAGACCCCAACCATAGGTTTCCCGAGAAAGAATCATCCGAATCCCTGAGATGGATATCGATTGGCTGTTTCTGACGGAAGATACTCGAGGAAGACTCTCTGTCCGTTGACCTCAGACGTATTACCCGAGATCACAATATTATTGCGAGGGATGTAAGGGGAGGTCTCGATACGACATCATATTTGGAGATTTTATGAGAGGGGACCAAGCCTATATGATGGACCTAGGCCTTTGGACTGGGCCTTAATGAAAATATCCAAACATTAAGCCCCTCAGTTTTTAATTAAAAGAGTTTTTAAATAAAAACTAATGGATTTCTGATCCGCTGTCGTTTTACACCTTAATGGTTGCGTCCTCTTTAATTAACTTCTCTCGAGAACGTAACCGTCAACCACGCTGCATCACCCCATTGATAGATCAATCTAAAGGGCCGTGATCCTTGGATCGTAATGATTCGACTGACGTGGTGGACCCCATCTAATTTTAAATTTTAAAAAGACGTGTGCCCCTTGGCGTTTTGGATTCGGGTGACGTGGCTAATCCCTGTCCATTTGATTAAGTCGATTAGGGTTCTCTTTGTCTTCCCTTATCTGTCTATAAATACCCTCCTTCTCTTCTTGGAATTCTTTTTTCTTCTTCTCTTTGTTGTCATTTGCAAACAAAATGTTCACCTGAGCACATCTATAGCTTTCTTGACAGTTCTTGAAAACTTATGGTCTCAAGCATTCAACTCATTCTCCGAACACATTCAGCACTTCAACTTTGGTAAGTTATTTACACACACCTGTTCATTACTTTCTATAAATCTTTTAAACTATTAAATAGATATAAAAATGTATGCTCGGGTATAATAGTAACATACTAGAATAGAATGTGTATGTTAGAATAGATTTTCATATGTACTCGAACAATATTACCATCACTTGTAAAAAACCAAAAACCCTATAGTTGTCTCGGTTGTAAGTGAAAAACCTTAACAGTATCGGTAGTTGTAGGAAATTGTAGGAAAGACTTCTTAGAGTTGTTGATGATCCCTGAATAGCCTTTAACCTTTATCCTTTATTTTTCTGGGCAGAAATGGCTTCTGTTTTCAGCTCTGAGTCCACACCCGAGGCTGTTGTTGGGGGAGACAACGTAAAAACGGGCTTCGAATTGGTCGTCAATCCAAAATCAATTTCTAAGGCCCGGTCCCCATACGAGCAGGACTGGTTCACCTCCACTATGATGGAGTCTGACTTGGAGACCTATACAGCCCTCTACAATATTCTGGAAGATGTGTATCTTCGGGCCCCCGAGGCTGATGAAAGTTCTAGTATTCCTCCTGAAGGTGAAGTGGCCTTCAACGAGGAATTTTTTTATTTAGGGGTGAGGTTGCCCCTTCAATCTTATTTCTGTCGGGTACTGACCAATATGGGAATAGCCCCTACCAGATGAATCTGAATGGATAGAGGATTCTGGCAGGATTGTATATTTTATGGGAAAAAATAACCGACTATCCGCCTTTCATGGAGGAGATAGAGCACATGTATGTTCTCAAAAAGAACCCTATGAAGAATCCAGGATGATTTTACCTCTAAGCGAGGCCTCAAAAGCCCAATCCGATCAAGGAGAACCCCACCACCAACAAGGATTGGAAGAGTAAATGATTTTTTGTTGGTGAAAATTGAAATTTTGAATCACATCTCCCTGTCCCGAGCAAATTTGATGAGGCATTGTTTTGGACAGGAGATGCAGAGCTGAGTCCCTGAAGCTTAGAGACGATCAGACAAGCCAGGGCTAGCTCCCCGGATCAAAAGTCTTTACTATCTGAGATGAATCTCTTTGCCTCGGGTTTGATCAAAACGACCCGGAGCAGAGATTTCTTATATCTCCAAAAAAAAAAACATTTTGCCCAGAGTATAGTCTTTGTCATAAGTATTTAATCTCCAGACATATCCATATTTTCATCATAAATGTGACTAACCCTTTTGTTCACTTATTTATAGGGTTAGAAATGTCTGGAAAATAATCAACTCTTTCTTTGCTGGACCAATTGATGAAGAAGAAGACCGCTGGGACTTCCTAACACGCTCCCCCCCGAAACAACAACAAAGCGGGGGGAAATAATACGAAGAAGGCCAATGGCTTTCGGACTCGAAATCTAACTACCCCTGTCATTATCCTTGACAAGGGAAAAGGAGTCATGGTCGATAAGCCACCCCTAGAGAAGGGGTAAAAGAGGAAACAGGAAGCCCCGATCGATCAGGGGCAGAAGAAGCTGAAGTTCAAGGGGTCAGGTATCGTAAAAATTGATACTGACTTTATTGGGACTGCTAAAATTGTCGAACTCTAACAGAGCGACATCCCCGAGAAGAAGCAGTAGCATTTTTCCCATATCCTAGACATGGTTAATAATCTCATAAAGCATTTGGCTCCTCCTGTTGTCGAGAAATTGGACAACACGAAGGAGATCAAGGCACTAGACTTCATATATCGATGGGGTCAACGGGTACATTCATTACTCGATTTTCAATACTTGTTTTTTCTATAAATTTACTAACATTCTGCATTGTTTGTAGGCCTGCTATCAAATGAAACGGAATTGTGAGACAAAGAAAGATGAGACGAGCAAAATCCGTAAGTTCGAGAAGGAAAACGCCTTTAATGTTGTTGAAAGGGAGAAGGCGGAGACTGTCTTGGCTACCGAGAGAACAAAGTGGGAGGCCAAGGAGTCGGTGTGGCAGAAGGAGAAAGAAAAATTAGAACTCTGACTTGCCTATTTAGATTCTGCACACTTGGGATTAGATCTTGAGATTACTAATCTGAAGTCTCGGATAGTACTGCTTCAATCTGAGACAGGACTACTTAAGAAGCAGATAGATGGAGAACAGTACCACGATGTCCACGTCTATGATTTTTGTTGCAAGGTTTTAAAGCACGTTAGCTGCACAATAACACGTGTCCACAAGTACGAAAATCTATAGTGCCAATATATTTAGATCCGGGGATCATGACAGGTACGCTCTCTAGCTTTTTTGCAACACTTTAACTTTTACAGTAGAGAGAGAAACACCCAACACACACATAAAATATTCTCTGAAATTCTTTTCTGATTTCATCTTGTTTTTCTCACCTCCCATACAAGCAAAACCCTTACTGACTTAAGCATCGAAGGGTTTTCGCAAAAAAATCGGCTTGATCCCTTAGATTTTCACTATCTTGCAGTTATAGCTATCGAAGTTTAGGAGAGAAGACCAAGAAGAGAAGGGGGGTATTTATAGATAGAAAAGGGGAGACAAAAAGAACCCTAATTGACTTAATCGAATGGACAGGGATTAGCCACGTCACCCGAATCCAAAACACCAAGGGGCATGCGTCTTTTCAAAATTTAAAATTAGGTGGGATCCACCACGTCAGTCGAATCATTTCGATCCAAGGATCGTGGCCCTTTAGATTGATCTATTAATAGGGTGATGCAGCGTGGCTGACGATTACGTTCTCGAGAGAAGTTAATTAAAAAGAACGCAACCATTAAGGTGTAAAACGACAACCGATCAGAAATCCATTAATTTTTAATTAAAAACTCTTTTAATTAAAAACTGAAGGGCTTAATGTTTGGGTATTTTCATTAAGGCCTAGTCCAAAGGCCCAGGTCCATTATATAGGTTTGGTCCCCTCTCATAAAATCTCCAAATACGATGTCGTATCGAGACCTCCCCTTACATCCCTCACAATAGTATTGTGATCTCGAGTAATACATCTGAGGCCAACGGACAGAGAGTCTTCCTCGAGTATCTTCCGTCAAAAACAGCCAATCGATATCCATCGCGATATATGGGATCAGATAACTTGGATAGAATATCAAAATGTCAGCCACATATAAAACCTTCTCGGTGTGGATATCCGACTAAATAACTTAGATAAAATTTCAATAATATATAAGATCTTCTCAGAGCGGACATCCAATTAAATAACTTAGATAAAGAATGTGATTATCTTAAAATATATATCCGATCAAATCACTTAGAAAATTTTATGAAATATAATATTTGGCTCATCAACCATGCTTGAAATAAAATCCGAGTAAATGACTTAGAAAATTTTCAAGAATGCATGAAGTATAATCAGAGCGAATATCTAGTTAAATAACTTAGAGGCGATTTAGTGAGATCTTCTCGATGTGAATACCCAGTCGGATAAAATAAAATTCCAAGTGTGTATATATATATCAACTCGTGTCGGGTGATATGCAATAATATTTATATGATGAGTATTTTTATCAAAAAGACAAAGGCAAAATGTCAATATATCAATTTCATCAATCATAACAAATCATATATACAATCAAAAAAATATTAACAAGTTAGTCCATACATTGATCCGAGTCAAACAATAATGCAAAGTAAAAATAAACCGTTAGTAGCTTATGGTCTCGGATTATGAACAACATGATTCTGTACACGAATAACACTGGGATGATATAATCCCTAGAACCGACCTCGAATATTAAGTCCAAAAGACCTCAGAATAACCAGATTCCTGAAGCTACATAGATTCTTATCACAGAGACGATGTGGTCTCATTGGCATAAGGTCTTTTCGGGATAACCTGATCCTAGTAGCTGATCTCAGACGACGTGGTCCATATAGCCTCGGAATGACTTGATCCATAAGTTACTAATGTTGGTGTGTGGATTGTATAATCACCATACCACCCCAACAAATATCCTTAGCTCGAAGACGATGTGATCTTATTGGCATAAGGTCTTTTCAGGATAACTTGGTCCCAATAGCTGGCCTCGGACGATGTGATCCATATGACCTCGGAACGACTTCATCCATAAGCTACTAATGTTGGTGTGTAGATTGTATATTCACCACACTGCCCCAACAAATATCCTTAGGTCAGAGATGACGTGGTCTCGTTGGCATAAGGTCTTTAATTTAAAAGATTTAACCAGTCTTGACATAGAAATTGAACCCACTAGAGTACTGAAAAGAGAGGCTTAATTGATGTTCTTCATAGAGTAAGTCTTTGAGACGCTGATCGCGGGATCGGGGGATCTGTTGCCAAAAGGATCGGATCATGGATAGTATAGTTTGAGTCTATCTACGTTTCACAATTTTTTAATTGAGGTACCGCTCGGGATCTCCAGTTTGTATACCCCTGGTTTAAGTATTTGAACGATTTTGTATGGTTCTTTCCAATTGGCTCTAAATACCCCTTCATCCGGGAGTTTTGTGTTGAGAGTTACCCTTCGGAGGACTAGATCTCCTCTTTGGAAGGTTCTACATCTGACTTTTTGATTATAGTATCGGGTCACCTGTCATTGATGAGCTGTTACTCGAATTATAGCCTCGTCTCTCTCTCCATCTAATAGATCCTACTCTAGTCTTCGACTAGCTTCATTCTTTCCTTTATCATAGTCATGCACTCGGAAGGTCGGGATATCAATCTCCACTGGAATCATAGCTTCACACCCAAAGGCTAATAAAAAAGAAGACTCTCCTTTCACTGTACGGGGAGTGATTCTGTAAGCCCAAAGCAGCTCGGGTAACTTGTCGATCCACGCTCCCTTATGCTCTCCAAACTTCTTCTTGAATGCTTTCTTTACTACTTTATTGGCTGCTTTCACTTGCCTATTGGCTTGAAGATGCCCTGGAAAGGCAAACCTCAGGTCAATGTAAAAATCTGAGCAGAACTCCCTGAATTTGGCATTATCAAACTGCTTTCCATTGTTGACCACTAATATTTGTGGGACTCCAAAGTGATAGATGATGTTCTGCTTGACAAAGGATGTAGTCTTTCTCTCTATGATGTTAGAGAGCGGCTCTGCCTTCACCCACTTTGTGAAATAATCAATCGCCACAATGGCGTATTTGGTGTTGGCTCAGGCAGTCGACAGTGGTCCAATAAGATCTAGCCTCCACTGAGAGAAAGGGCAAGAACATGACAAACAAGTGAGCTCTTTTGGGGGTTGTCTTATAATATCTCCATGAATCTGACATTCATGACAAGATTTGATCAGCCTGATAAAGTCTTACAAAATCGTGGGCCAATAATATCCTTGTCAAATAATTTTGTGCATCAAAGATCAGGCCCCTCCGTGACTCCCACATGTCTCCTGGTGGATTTCTTCAAGAATTTTGTCTATCTCATCTAGTCTTAAATATTTTAAATATAACAGGTTAAATCCACGTTTATAAAGTACATTTTCAATAATAGTGTACTTGGCTAATCTGTTCTTTATCTTTCTTACCTTATTTCTGTTACATGGTAGCTCTCCATATTGAATGTAAGACTTCAGCTCCTTCATCCACTTTGGGTCGGGGACTTCTTGCAAGGCAACCACGAATTCTTCTTTGAGGTTTACACTTCTCTGGGTCAGGATCTCAACTGGCACTATAGCCAAAGTTTTTTCCTTAAACACCGAGGCCAATCTTGCTAGAGAATCAGCCCTTGAATTTTTTGCTCGAGGTAGCTGCTCACTGTGATGCCATGGAAGGCCTTCATCAATTTTTTGGCTTGGATTAGGTAAGCCTGCATGTTGTTCTCCTGAGCCTGAAACTGCCCATTGAGCTAGTTGGCAATCAACTGAGAATCACTGTTTATGATCAAGTTCTGGGCTCTTAAAACTTGAGCCAACTTGATCCCATTGATGAGTGCCTCGTATTCTATCTCGTTGTTGGTCACCTTGAAATCAAACCGTAGAGAATACATGATCTCTTCTCTATTTGACCTCTTTAGGATAATCCCTGCTCCAACTCCCTGAATGTTCGAGGCTCCATCGATATACAACTGCCAAACACCTTCTGAAACCATAAGATCAGATGTATTGTTCTCGTCTCAAGTATGACCAATATCTGAGACCTGTAATATGGCCAACTGTTCCAAGATCGTAAGTTCTGTCACAAAGTCTGTTAGGGCTTGTCCCTTGATAGCTTTTCGAGGCTTATAGTCTATATCATACTCGCTAAGTTCAACAAACCATTTCACCAATCTCCCTGACAAATCCGGTTTGTGAAGAATTTGTCTCAGTGGTTGATCTGTCATCACAATTATCTGATAAGCCTGGAAGTAAGGGCGTAACTTTTTGACAGTAGCAACAAGTGAAAGGACAAACTTCTCAGAAGGAGTATATCTAGTCTTGGCATCTAGTAAAGATTTACTCGTATAATACACAGGCCTTTGCATATTTTCTCTTTCTTCCTTTACAAGGATGGAGCTCACGGAGTGTTCGCCGACTGCCAAATACAACTATAAAGTATCCTCTTTCTCAGGGCTTACAAGATGAGGGACATGTGCTAAATATTCCTTGAGCTATCAGAAGCTCTGCTCGTAATTCTCATCCCATTTCAATCTTCTTCCTTTTCTCATCATCTGGAAGAAGGGGAAGCATTTGTTAATGGCCTTTGAAACAATTCTACTTAGGGCCACCAACCTCCCTGTTAAACTTTGCAACTCCTTTATTATGGTCAGGGGTTTCAGATCTAGGATGATCTTAATCTTTTGTGGATTAGCCTTAATGCCTCGTTCGCTGATCATATACCCAAGAAACTTTTCAGCTCTAACTCTGAATAAACATTTCTTGAGATTTTAACTTCATACTGTACCTCCTCAAATAAGAGAGGTCTCCTCCAGGTGCTTAGCATGCTCCAAGGCTTTCACATATTTGGTAATCATGTCATCAACATAAACCTCCATGGTTGACTCGATCAAAGGTTTTAAAACCTTATTGACTAATCTCTGAAATGTCACCCCTACATTCTTTAACCCAAAAGGCATAACTGTGTTATAGTATAACCCTCGATCAGAGACAAATGCAGTTTTCTCCTGATCGGGTTTATGCATCCTGATCTTATTATACCCCGAGAAAGCATCCATGAAACTGAGGAGCTCATAACCTGCCATGGCATCAACTAATTGGTCAATTTTTGGGAGTGGAAAACTATCTTTTGGATAAACTTTATTTAGATCGGTGAAGTCCACACATATTCTCTGCTTCCCATTGGACTTCTTCACCATCATCACATTCGAAATCCATTCAGGGTATTGAGCTTCTCGGATAAATCCTGCTTTCAGTAGCTTGTTAACTTCTATCTTGATGACTTCTCTCCTCTCGGAGTTGAACGTCTGTCTCTTCTGAGCCACGGGCTTGAACTTTGGATTCACCATCAGTCGATGAGAGATCAATCAACATATTTTATGGGATCAAGCAAACGCATCTACATTCTGTCTTAACACCTCTACCAACGATGCTTTATTTTTGGTGGTCAATTTAGACCCAATCTTCACCACTCTCTCGGACTATCTGTCATCCACAACAATCGATTCAAATTCCTTAATTGGCTCGACAGATGATATTTCAGTAAACTGGCCCAACTCCTTATTCACTTCTTCCATTGGTTCTCCTTATTGGTCTCCCTCTGCATGTTCCTCTATTCTTTCCTCCAATGGATGTTTATGGATATAATAAGAATTCCTCGAGGCAATGGCAAAACAAGATCGGGCTTTTCTTTGATTTTCTTTTATGACCCTGACCACTTCTCTTGCTCTGAACTTCAATTTTAAATAATTAACGCTCTCTACTGCCTTCATAGATCTAAGAAAATGCCTTTCCAAAATAATGGAGTATGGCATTTTTAGATCGATGACTTGGAATTCTACCATAATTGTCCCCTGGTATGGTCGATCGCCTATTATCATCGATAATTACATTGTTCCTAGAGGATATACGCAAGACTCCTTGAATTCATGCAGTGCAATCTCAGCAGGTCTTAACCTTAAATCCTCGATGCCCAAGGAATCTAAAGTCTCCTTAAAGATAATATCAATGGAACTTCCCATGTCCATCAATATTCTACTAATTGGAAAAGTTCCCACCATCAAAGTTCCCACCAGGACATCATCATGTGGGTAATTGTAAGTCCCGTGCTTAGATCTTGAGGGTACATCTATCATTTCGTACTTTTTTATTCATATATTTGCATTCATTCTATACCCCGTGTGTGTGTGGGTGTGATTCTATATTCATTTTAGAAGTTGGATTGGTTATGATGAAGTTTTGAGAATGAGAACGTAGGGACTTTAGTGAAATTAAATGTTAGTTTTATTTTGAGTGGGATCCTAATGATATTTTTCAGTTAAGGGAAGGACTAAGGAGAAAGAATGCTATTCGTTCAAACAAATAAAAAATTCGTTCGAATGAAACCCAGAACGTTTGAACGAAAAACAGAGGAACTCCTTGGAAAAATTTAGAGGCAAATTCGTGCGATCGAATGGCTATTTGTTCAACTGAATCGATCGTTTCGTTCGAACGAGTGATCGATCATTCAAACAAAAAATTGGGGAGCTCTCTGACTTTGAAAGTGCCAGATTTGTTCAATCAAAACTTTATTCGTTTAATTGAATAATAATTTATTCAAAAAAATCCCGTGATTCATTCGATCAAAGGCATTGTTCATTCGAACGAAAGCTAGCTCATTTGATCGAACGAACGTGAAATGTTGAAATTGTCCAATTCTAGAAGTTTCTCCTTAAGAAAATTTAAGGGTAAAATGATAATTTCACCTTTAAGTTTATAAAAAGGAGGCTGAGGGGCTAGATTTCACGGTTCTACTTCTTTTTTTCTTCCCTCTCCCTCACGCTCCCGTACTCTCTGTTCTTTCTACCTCTCACTCGATTTCTTGTTAAATTTTGATTTCTCTTTGCCTGCAAGCCACATTCTACGCGTCTAACACTATAGGAGCATCAATTTGGTGGTAAACACGTGAAAATCAAAATGAGTGTCTAGGGTTTTCTTTGAAGAAATTGGAGTTTTTCGACTTCTAGACAAAACCGAGGAAAACTGATCGCACCACGAGGTTCGTAGTTTCATTTCTAACTCGTCTATGTATACATTTACGCATTTAAGAAACTTTGATTCGTATGGGTTTTCGCATAGATTTTCTTAGATTTATCGCTTGTATTCTAGTTTTGGAGCGTAATGTGAGTTGTGATGAAGTCGTAAAAGTCGTAGGAAGTTAGATTTATGATTTTGGAGTTTTTGGGTGAATGTGAACAATAACTCTGATTACTGTTTCGATGAATGTGCGGGGTCCACTAGTCTAAACCTCTTAAATTAATCAAAACGTATTGGTTTAGTTGTAATGTGGGTCCATGTTAGTTTTGATTGGTTAATTCAGTGCCTAACAAGGATTTTAGACGATTTCGGATAGTGGTTCGATGTTAGAAACCCGGGGTTAGCATACATTACACGCATTCGAGTCCCATTCATATTTTAGAACGCATATTGATTTTATTTAAATATTTGTGATTAGACGACGGTTCGCAATCTAGGTATCCGCATGACTCGTCGAGGAACGAGGAGAATTAAAGAGTGTATACCCTTCCTAAGTAGTGAGTGGACTGTTTTCTACTTTGTTTATTTTATTTCAAACTTACTGTTATAATTTCAAGAAAATGCATGTATGCATGAATGACTTTTATTTATTATTTTTCAATATGTGGTTTTATAATAAATTTGCTAGATTTTGATGTATTTTATGTATGTTTTATATGATGGTATGGCCAGTGGGCTAGGATATATGTTTGTTATAACATTATACGACCGTTGGGCCTAGTTTTATATTGTGATGATGATTTGGCCAGTGGACCATGATTTATGATATGTGTATTGGTGATAACAGTCTTGTGAACCGGTTATTTACTGTAGCTACAGGGTGGTAACCTGGGGAAAAGTTCACTGGGATGTGGACCCCTAGGTGAGTATTATATGATAGCCTAGGATTGACCTAGAAGAGAGGTCACCTAGGTGAGTGGAGGCTGAAGTGGGGTTGAGGCCCTATGCCCTAGGATTATTGTTAGATTTCCTAAGCATGCATAAAGGTAAATTTTCAACTTTTGAAAAATCAAAGCATTTAAATGATCAAATGCTTACT
>JAVXUL010026017.1:0-11639 GCA_035590515.1 Trichilia minutiflora
CTTCCTCAAAATCTAGAGGAAATGCAAAACTTGGCATTTGTGTCTCATTTAGAGCCAAATAAAGTTGATGATGCATTAAAAGATGATGAGTGGATTATGGCTATGCAAGAAGAACTAAATCAGTTCGAAAGGAACCAAGTGTGGGACTTAGTTCTAAGACCTTCACATCAATCCATCATAGGCATTAAGTGGGTGTTTAGAAACAAGCTAGATAAACATGGTAACATTGTTAGAAATAAAGCTAGGCTTGTTTCTCAAGGCTATAGCCAAGAGAAAGGGATAGACTATGATGAAACGTATGCTCCCGTGATTAGACTATAAGCTATCCGAATTCTCTTAGCCTTTGCCTATTTTAAAAATTTCAAACTCTTTCAAATGGATGTCAAAAGTACATTTTAAAATGGAGTTTTAAATGAAGAAGTTTATGTTGAACACCTTCCGGTTTTGAAAATCAAAAATTTTCAAATCACGTTTTTAAATTAACTAAATCTCTCTATGGTTTAAAACAAGCTCCTAGAACTTGGTATCAGAGACTTAGTAAATTTTTTCTAGAAAATGATTTTGACAGGGGGAGTGTTGATAAAACTCTTTTTATCAAAACCAAAGATAATGACATACTCATTGTACAAATTTATGTTGATGATATCATTTTTGGTAATACTAATGATTCTCTTTGTAAAGAATTTTTGAATTTAATAAGAAACGAATTTGAAATGAGTATGATGGGAGAACTTAATTTCTTTTTGGGTTTACAAATTAAACAAATCTTAGATGGTATTTTTATCTCCCAATCTAAATACATAAAAGATTTGTTAAGAAAAGTCGATCTTTTAGATGGCAAACACGTGGACACATCTATGAGTTCATCCACCACTTTGGATAAAGATGAGCAAGGCAAGAGTGTAGACCCTAAGCTTTATAGGGGCATGATAGGTTACTATCATATCTCACTGATCTAGACATGACATTTTATATAGTGTGTATGTTTGTGCATGTTTTCAATCAAACCCCAAAGAGTCTCACTTATATGCTGTAAAACGAATATTTAGATACCTTAGAGACACACCTAACTTGGGATTGTTTTATCCCAATGATGGTTTATTTGATCTAAAAGAATATTCGGATGCCGACTTTGGTGGTTGCAAGGTTGATAGAAGGAGCACAAGTGGTGCTTGTCATTTCCTAGGCAATGCATTAGTCACATGGGTGAGTAAAAAGCAAAATTCTGTTGTTTTATCTACCACCGAGGCTGAGTACATATCCGTAAGTAGTTGTTGTGCACAACTCTTGTGGATAAAACATCAATTATTAGATTATGGATTGCATTTTGATAACATACCCATTATGAGTGACAACACTAGTGCCATCAATTTAATTAAGAATCTCGTACATCATTCTCGCACTACGCATATTGAGATTCGATATCATTTTATTTGAGATCATGTTCAAAAGAATGATGTATGCATTGAATATATAAATATCGAGAATCAATTAGCAGACATATTTACAAAACTTTGGACAAAACTCGATTTTGCTACTTGAGAAATAATCTTGGTATGATGAACATTGATTGATTATTTTATAATTTAATATTGTTCATTAAATGATTTGATTTTATGAGATACATGTTTATGAGCATGATTTACATGAAAATATCCAAGTTATGTTGATTAAATTTGATTGTGTATTGAAAATATTCATGTATGCTTCAACATGTTCTCTTGTGTTGTAAATGTGATCGTTGATTTTTCCAAATCGTTTCGACAAATTTGGGTTTTTTCCAAACGTGCTTGATCATTTTGCACCAACGTATTGATACCTTTTCCCTAGTATCTACACGTTTGAGTTTTTCTAAAACGTGCCGATGGTTGTGTTCTAATGTATCGATACCCCTTCGCGAGTATCGACACGTTCTTGTTGGCATTTCAACACGTTTTAAAAGGTGTTGGATTCATGAACAACGTATCGATACCTTTGGACAAGGTATCGACACCCTCGAGACAAAGACTTCGCACTTTTACGGACTAACGTTTCGATACGTTTGAGCTTACTCTCAAGCGTATCGATACCCTTGTGACGAGGTCAAGAATCCAACATCAAAATATATCGATACGTTTCCAATCGTATCGATACCTTTGGCCAAAACTACGTTGTTTTGACCTAGGGAACATTCAAAACCGCCAACTCTTCATCTTCCACCTTTTCAAATTCAAAACTTTCAACCTTCTCTCTTAAAAACCGTCATCAATATCCATTTTCCCACGTTCTTTGAAGTGTAACCGTCCCTCTCACTTGCTATTAAAGCGTCTCTCTCACTCTTAACTCATCATCTATCTCTCTCCTTCAATCCATTAACCTCTCTTTCGCTCTCTCTATCACTCAACCATTCGTGAACCTCTCTTTCTCTCTCCAAATCACAATGCCTCTATGTATGAAGGTTCCTTCTCAATTCGACCGTCGAAAGAGGAAGGCTTTCACCTCTTCCTCGACCGCCGCCATTCCAACTGAACCGAATCCTTAGGGTTTCAGCACCACTGAGCAACAGGAGAGATTTTTCACTATGTTTGCTACATAGATTGTGACTCCAGGATGGAAAATTGACTTCTCTCTCCTTAACACTATACGATTTTCTTATATGGCACAGATTTAATGATTCGGATGGTTGCCCTTCCATAGCATCAAGGGGGAGTTCTACCCTGAACTGGTTTGATTGTTTTATTCGAACCTGGATATGAAGGACCTGGAGACAGGGAGAAATATGGTAACAAAATTATGGACCTGGATACGGGGTGTGAAGTTGGTTGTTGATGAGGAGTTTGTGGGTGAGCAGTTTAACTTGCTTCCGGGAGGCGACCACTACATTCCCTCCGCATTCAATCCCTTGGAGGCCTGTCGCACTATCTTTAAGAACTCGAAATTACCTGCAGTAGTGAACAAGCCCTCCAAACTCCAGCTTAACGAGAAGATCCTTCATCTGATCGTCTGCCATAACCTAAATGTCCGTTCGGGCAAGTTCGCTGAGATGACCGTCGTGGATATATGGTGGATGGAGCATATCATCACCCACCAGCGACCTAATCTGGCTTACTAGATGGTCACCAGTATAGTCCGAGGTGCAACTCAACGATACAACCTGCACTATGGATTTCCATTTTCGAGTTGATTCGAAAAATGGTGCCAGATGCGCTTGAGTACGTTGATAGGCAGAAACCACATCCTTCCAGCATGCTGAACAAGACCACATTACGTAAGATGGGATACGAGCAGACCTATCCTGGTGTCTAGGTGCCGAAGGTTGCAGGTGTTCGTCAGGTTCAGGTAGAGGATGTTGGTGTTGCGGGTACTGAGGGTGGTCACGACATTGACACTGAGCAGCATGAAGAGTCCGTGCCACAATAGCAGCAGCAGCAGGTGCCTCCACCTTTTGTTTCTTCTTCAGCTCCTTAGCCACAGGCCACGCCTCGCACTGCAGTGCCCTTAGCTCTTCCAACAGCCTCCTTGGAATACGAGATTGAGCAGCTACTAGAGAGCTTCAACACATTAGAGTCTACTGTCATGACGACAGTCCAGAAGATGGATGCTCGGATGAATGAGGCATTCTTCATCATACATATGATGGGTTCGATGATCGATAAGGTTAAGATTAAATTATTCGATAACACTGTGATGATCGGGCAGCGGATATACGAATTAGAAGAAAAGCTTGTGGGCGAGATTGGTCAGTTACGATAAACAGTCGCGGTTGCTCATAGATTTTCTCAGACTTCTGCACCTCGCCAACCTCGTCCGCACTCCTTCTTCCGTCCATTCCATCCATCGCCTCCTCGCACTAGACCTTCATCTTCTGGAGTTCGACCTCCTTCTTTGACTCCCTTTGCGTCTGGCTCTTCCGACCAACCTGCAGACATTTTTGATTTCGATTAACTTTTTTGTATTTTTGCTAAAAATTTTGTGTTTGCATATTGTTTGTATTCATGTTCATTTTTTTATGATATAAAATTTTCTTCATTGAATAATGTGTCTTTTTATGAGTTCTTTCATTTTTATTTACTTTTATCTGTTTGGACCATATATGCTAACTCAAAAAGGGGGAGACATTATGAACTTATACATTTATTTTGTCATCATCAAAAAATGGGGAGATTGATAGCTTTGAAGTATTTTTTATGATTAATTGAAGTTTTTTTGATAATTAAATGGCATAAATAAATGAATAATTTATATTATTTTTGATAATGCCAAAATAAATGACAAGTAACAAAATGGATATATGAGGAATTTGGAATGATTTTATTTGATAAATCGAGCATATATAAGTCACTTGTTCTTTGAAAAGTGTCTACGTTTTTGCAGGTAAGAAAAATGTTGAGAAAGCATCAAGAAAAGCTAACCAAGGCACAAACGTATCGATACATTACTTAAACGTATAGACACGTTTAAGCTACAGTGCCGAAATCAAGCCCGAGTTTCAGAACCCTGTCTTAAACGTATCGACACCTTTTGGCAGGCGCACAAATATTTCGGAACCTTTCATCAAACGTATTGATACCCTGGAAGACAAAGTAGAACGTATCAATATCATAAGTCCAAACGTATCGATACCCTGGAAAGGATGATCAAACGTATCGATACATTAAGACATGCTCAAGCACCTTCTTCCCAAACATGTCGATACCCCAAGATTTTCTTCAAATGTATCAACACCTTCATGAAAGACATCATCTTATTCATGTCAAAGGGTTTCGATATGAAATAGGAACGTATCGATACCTTCAGGCCAAATTTTTTAAACGTATCGATACTTTAAGTTATCGTATCGACACCTTTGTAGAAATCAAGTTATAACGGCTAGTTTCAGAAGCATTTAATACCATCATTAATGAAGGCCAAGATGACCATTGGGGAGAATTCATTGCAGATATTTAAGCAATAAATTTTGAAGACAAAAGTGTGGTTGAAGAGCATTAAGAACATTCTGATCAAGCTTCATACATTCTTCTGCAATTATTATTTTATTCTCTTTGTGTTTATTCCTTATTATAAATTCTAGTGAGAGAAAGTGAGCATTTTGACTATCTACTCTTCCAGAGAGTTTTAAAATTAATTCCTGGTGAATTAATCTGGGTTTCTCTTCACCCGTTTATTAAAAAAGATTCATTTTGGGTTACACTTCACCCGTAAAAAGAAAGTTGTATTTTGTGGTTGCCCTTCACCCATTTAAAGAAGGAGTTATATTTAGGTTTCTCTTGACCCGTGAAACAAAAAAATTAGTGATCCTCGGTGTGAGTGAATTCATCCGAGAAGAGTAGATGTAGACGTGTTGTCGAACCACTATAAAAACTTCTTTGTGTCCATTTAATTTTTATGCACATAGTATTGTCTGCATTCATTTCATTGAACCCATTATTTTTGTTCAAGTCAAATTTTTTTTAAATATCCAATTCACCCCCCTCTTGGATTTTACTAACTGGGACTTCAAATTCATGTGTCACTTTACGCATAAAAGAAGATTTATAATTGAGAGTTTACTTATTTGGTAATATAAAAAAGAAGGGAAATAATAAATCTCTTATAAATAAGTTCTTGTTAGAATTTATTGCCAAATATTAACGCTTTGTATTTCTAAGGGACTAGCAATAAGCTGGTTGGGGTGTGTGATGAGTACATAAAAGTGTATGTATACTAGGCTTAAATTCATCATTTTACACCTCAAAGTATGATTAACTCTCTCCATTTATGTATATTTCTAGTTTTTGATATAAAATTTATTTTCTTTGTAATTTTAGTTAATTTTGCATTTTGTGCAGTGAACGTAAAAAGACCATACCTTTTCAGCTCAGAGAGCTTTTGGGGTGAATCTTAATCCATTGGAATGTTAACTCATTGGGCTAAAACTTTCATGTTTGATCTAATGTAACACCCCGTGTTTTTGAATAAGGGTATTTTCGTTTTTTTTAGCAATGTACATCCGGGCCCTATAAGGATTTATAATATTTCGAGGGTTGAATTGAGGTTTTGGAAGAGTTAGAATGATTAAAGACTGAGAATAGATGTCAGGAGTTGATCGGGAACTTGAAAACAAGAGAAAACTCAAGGTAGGGAGCATTCGGTCGAACGAATAGGGTGGTTCGTTCGAACAAATGGGATTCAGTCGAATAAAAGCTTTGTTCGATCGACCAAACCAAAGGCACCAGATTTCCAGAGAGCTCACAAATCCTCGATCGAATGAAGGGGTGACTTCGATCGAACAGAATATCATTCGGTCGATCGAATCGTTCAAAAAGTCCAAAATACCCCCGTCTAGAAGCTTCTTTTCTTAAATAATCAGGGACAAAATGGTAATTTTACCCCCATTTCTATAAA
Source organism: Trichilia minutiflora (assembly GCA_035590515.1). NCBI lineage: Eukaryota > Viridiplantae > Streptophyta > Magnoliopsida > Sapindales > Meliaceae > Trichilia > Trichilia minutiflora. The sequence goes on from JAVXUL010026017.1 coordinate 6,364, forward strand.
AGGGGATTTGACCCCCTCCTTCCCAGCTTTTCTTCTTTTCTCCCCCTCTTCTTCTTCTCCTTCGTTCTTCCTCTATCACTCACACACACATTTCATTTTTCTTTCTTTCTTCGATTTCTCTTCACCATCTTGTCACATTCGACGTCCCAAGCGCGTTGGTAGCTTCAATTTGTGGCAAGAAGCGCCAAAAACGAGTTGGAGAAGTTAGGATTTCGGAGCTCAAATTGGGATTTTCGGTGTTTCGGGTCAAATTGAAGGAAACCGACCACACCACGAGATTTATCGTATTTCAATTAGTTTTAAGATGTTCTTTGGGTTGTAATGGAGTCGGGGAAGTCATAGAAAACTAGAGATGTGATTTCGAAGAATTTGGGTGAACGTGAATAATAATTGGAGTTACTGTTCTGACAAGTACGTGGGGTCCGTATGTAGCAAATGTAGAATTGAGTCAAAATACGTAATTCTAGATGCAATGTGGGTCGTTAGTATTGAGGATAAGATGATTGGCTGAGTTAAGAGGAGTTTTAGTCAATTTTGAGTTTTTAACCGATTTTGGGTATTCGGGCTAAATGCATTCCTCGCATTCGAGTCTCGTTTATAAGTTGGAAATGAGTATTGATGGGATTTTGGAATACCTGTGTTTAGGCATCGATCGCGAGGAGTAGGATCGCTACCTGAGCGAGGAACTCTAGAGAGTGCGTACCCTCCCTAACTTGTGAGTGGATGTTTGTCTATTTTATTTATTTATTTAGTTGTTTGAATATTTTATAAAAAAACTCATACTTTCATGTTCTAAGACAGTAGTAATGATATATGTTTTATGTGGAGGCGGAGTAATGATTTTGTGTGGTGGCTGGGAGGACCCCTTGATTGTGGTGGAATCTTTGTAGGAAAAATATTTTATAATTTGATATGTTGTGCTTTGATGATAGTTGTATGTTTTTTGTATGGTAGTTTGGCCAGTGGGCCCAGTTTTAGAATTGTCTATGATTTGTGATCTTTGAACCTGTTTTTCATATAGTAGGTTTTGATAAGGATTTTATATTGACTTTATGAGAATTGTATATGATTTATGATTATGGGTTGCATTTGATGATAGGCCAGTTGGCCAGGTTTTGGTTTCTGTTATGTGGTGATATGATCGACGAGCCGGGATTTATGTTCGTTTTTTGATTTACGATGATACGGCCTTAAGGGTCAGGTTTTCTTATTATATTTTGGTATTATATTTTATATTGATATTTTGGTGATGAGGTCGAGAAGGCCCAGTTGTGATTGGCCATGATGGCCTGTGTGATTTCTGTAGATACAGTGAAGTAGCCTAGGAAAAAGTTCACTGTGATGTTAACCCCAGGTGAGTGTGGTATAAGGTAGCCTAGCACGGACCTAGTGAGAAGCCGTCTAGGTGAGTGTAGTATGAGGTAGCCTAACACAGACCTAGTGAGAGGCCGTCTAGGTGAGTGCTGTGAAGTAGCCTAGGAGAGGACCACGAGGTAGCCGTCTAAGTGAGTGTGTGCCAGATCAGGACATGTGATAGTCCGTCTGGGGATTTGTGCTGAGGTAGCCTGAGGATGGACCTTGAGTAGGCCACCCAGGTGAGTGTGTGCCAGATAGTAGGATATCTGGAGCTGTATGTTTGTAGAGGATAGTCACGAGTGTCACCACGTGACTACTTGACAGCTAACATCAGTGGTAGGCTTATTTTCTAACTAAACTATGCATCGTTTTAGTTCTGCATTTAAAATATAATTTTTAAATAGCATGTTTTATCTGCATATAAAATTGACTGCTGGTTCGGGATTACTACGACTGATCAGCTTAATTACTGAAAGGTTGGCTATGCCCGATGATTTGCTCAGTGTCTGATGGGTTTTGATTGGAAAATGGAAAAGATATTTTGAACGTGCTTTCTTTGCATAGTTTTATGTGAATACATATTGTTTGATAATGGTTGTGTTTATACTTATTATTATTATTTATTTAGTTTATTATTTAGTTTTACCGTTTTTATTCCCTCACTGAGTATACAGCAGTATGCTCACCCTTTTCCCCACTCACAGGTTTAGTGCAGCGGGAGCGTGGAAGGTGGTGATCGCATCTCAAGCGGATGTCTTAGGTATTGATCTTGTATTTGACTCAATCTCTAATCATTAAGTCCACTGGGAGCATCACTTGATTTGTATGAAACTCATATGGTTTTCAGGATTATGAAATTTTAACGAAAATGTGATATTAAAGTTTGTAATAAAATCCTCTTTTATGATTTTATAATCATACGTGGAAATTTGTAAAAGATACTTATCTTATTTTGATTTGACGATGCGAAATGAATTTTGATGCATTTGGTAATAAAAGATATTTTTGGAAGTGCTTGAGTTACTTTTTGTTAAGAAGCAGTTTGGGAGTTTGGAAGAAATTTTATTGGAAGTGTTTTATATTTGTTTATGATTTTAGCCTTACAGGTTCTTAGTAAGCGTTCTGGACCTAAAGAATGCTTATTAAGAATCTGTGGTGATTGTCATAGGTGGGGCCCACGGGTCGGGTCGTGACATCCAACCTTCGATTTGAGCTCTAAGTTATACTTTTGATGCCATTAATCAAGTTTCATTGCTATTTCAGTCTAACCCCATCTTGCTTCAGTAATTGGCCCATAACTTTTTTTAAAAATATCGAATTGACCTGAGACAAGTGTCATTGGAAACAAGATTCAAATATCTACAACTTTTATGTTTATCATGAGGGCTGAATCATTCATATTTGAGTTCATCCATGATATTTTTGTGGCAGATGGAATATTTCAACTCTATTAGTCAAAGTTTTCAACTTAATTGTCAAATATTACAACTACCTACTTTGACATTTAGCTCCCATGTTTGCCTATAAATAAAAGGCTTATTTTGTGTTCTAAGTATGTAATTGGATATAATTGATGTATTAAAATTATTTTATAATGAAATTCTATTATCTCATCTCTATATCTTTCTAAAGTTCTAGCAAGGCTAGAAGGTTGATACTAAGAATGTATGGTATGTTCTTTAGATCCCATATTTGTTTTTAATGTTTAAACTCTTTTTATTAATTACATATGCATATTTTGAAAAATGTTTTAAGTATTTAAATTCTCTGATTTTTATGTAAATATTTGGCACATTGAATGCTTGGAAAAACTTTCTTTGATTCATTGTAGACATATGGTACAAAAAATGCTTTGAACATTAAATGTCTTAAATGTTTTTCTTACATTGTTTATCAATTAATTTAAAGACACTCTTTTAATCAAATATTGATTTTTTAAAGAAAATATATTTTTCATGCATTAAACGATTTTCATCTTTCGATTGGGATAACTCTTTAGTTAATCTCAATTGAGTTAAGTAAGGGATTTATTTTACTAACCATCATCCTAAAATATCAATTTTCAAAGCCCTAGTATTTTAATTCTTATTTGGTAATTTCCTCTTTAAAATCAATCCAACATCTATTCTACCTTTTTTATTGAATATTGGCTTGGACATAACCAATTGGACTCTTGACAAAAACACTCCTTGTGGATACGACACTTGGACTCACCGGACTACTCGACAACAAGACTACCTATACTTGGGTACAAAATCTAATTGAGATTATTAGAGGCAATGGATTCTAAGATACAATCCATGTACACCAATCAAGTTTGGATACTTGTTGATCCACTAGAAGGAATTGTTCCTATTAGTTATAAGTGGATCTTCAAGAGAAAACTTGGTAAGGATGGTGAGGTCGAGACCTACAAAGTATAGCTAGTAACGAAGGGGTATACTCAGAAACAATGGTTGGATTATGAGGAGATCTTTTCGCCCATGGTTATGATTAAATTCATCCATAGCATGCTAACTATTGCAGCATACTATGATTTTAAGATCTAACAGATGGATGTGAAAACTGCATTTCTCAATGGATATCTTGAGAAAATATCTATATGCAGCAACCAGTTGATTTTATATCCACTACAGATAAAAATAAAGTATGCAAGTTACATCGATATATTTATGGTTTGAAGCAAGCTTCTCGAAACTAGAATAAATGATTTGGTGATGTGATCAAATCATATGGATTTGAACAAAACCTAGATGAACATTGTGTTTATAAATAGGTTAAGGATCATACCATAATATTCCTCATATTGTATGTGGATGATATATTATTACTTGGTAATGATATAGGCATGATGACTAAGACGAAGATCTGGTTGTCCAGAACCTTCTTGATGAAGGATCTTGGAGAAGCGACCTATATTTTGAGAATTTACATCTATAGAGATAGAACGAATAGGGTAATAGGATTATCCCAAATGATGTACATAGAGAAAATACTGAAGAAGTTCAGTATGGAGAACTCTACGAGAGGTATACTACCCTTTAATCACGATCTTAATCTTTCAAAAGATATGAGTTTAAAGATCGATGAAGAGGCGCAATGGATGCATAGTATACTTTATACTTCGACGATAGATAGTTTGATGTATAATATAGCATAGTTGTAAGTGTTATAAGCAGATATCAAACCAATTATAGAGAAAAGCATTGGTCAGTCATTAAAATAATCCTTAAGTACTTATGAAGGACTAAGGATTTACTTCTGACTTAAGGATCTCAAGAGTTGAGTATACATGGATACTTAGATTATGATTTTCAGTCAAATCTAGATGATAGAAAGTTTACATCCGATTTTATTTTTGTATGTAATGGAGGTGCTGTCAGTTGAAAGAGTTCCAAACAGACAATGACAGCAGAATCTATTATAGAGGCTGAGAATATTACTGTTTCTAAAGTAGTAAAAGAGGCTGTTTTGATACGGAAGTTCGTATCCAAACTTGGTGTCGTTCTTAATATGAGTTATTCGATAACTCTATTTTATGTTAATACTTGGACTATTGCACAGGCAAAAGAGTTGAGGGCACATTAGAAGTCCAAACATATTCAGCGTAAATATCACATTTTGAGATAGTTCGTTGGAGTTGTAGAGATATTGATACAAAAGATTGCTTCAGCGGACAATGTAGCTGACCCACTGACTAAAGTGATGACATTGAAGCAGTTGGACCAGCATCTTAAGAAGATGGGTATCTGATACAACAACGAATAGCTTTAGTGTAAGTGAAAGCTTATTAGTATATGCCCTAGAAACCATTCGTGTTGACGGTTTCAGGGCTAATGATCTTGTCACACCCCAACCCGTGGGGCCCACCTGTGACAGACGCCACAGACCTCCAAGGTGCACTCAATCACACCGAATAC
>JAVXUL010026028.1:0-11639 GCA_035590515.1 Trichilia minutiflora
CGGGTTACAGGGGGCATGCATGTATCTCTAACTCCTACTCTCCTCGAGGGAGGCTCCTCTACAACCCTGCTCTTTCCTTTTTCCACTGCCGTATGTCTCTTGACCTTAGCTTGCCTCTCGTTTCTCTCTTCCTCCTCCCTTATGGCTTTCGGTGGTGGAAAACTACTCTCCACCATTTCATCCGGTACCCTCGCATCTCGTATGTGGGCCTGTATCATCTTCCTCATTTCTGAAATCTCACTGGTCAGCATTTGCAGTTGCTGATCCTTCTGTGCATGTCGTCGCTCGCTGTCCTGTAGCAGCCGCAACAACCGGGCCATTTCTTCTGCTTCCTTAGCATGACCCACTCCATGTACCTGGGCCTCACTAGCATTTGGGCTAGGGTCCTCGCGCTCCAGGACCTCATGTGCAATGTTATCAACCCCCTCCGGGATCGCAGTGACCTCCAAAGAGTCTCCCTCCATATTACGACGTTCTGACACATGTCTCCTGGTCGTGTAACTCCTTATATTTGTCATTTTGAGCAAAAATGGTACTTCAATGGCTTTTTGTTTGATTTTCCACAGACGGCGTCAACTGTTGATGCAAGATAAAGTCACGAGGACTTTTCCTACACCAGCAGATTTTTTTTTTTTTCTTGTCCTTGAACTTGAGGCTGCAAAACACAGAAAAACACTTTAGGGGTAAAGCCAATTTTTCGGGGAAAACCCTCCGATGCTTAAGTTTTCGAGGGTTTTACTTTGTGTGTGTAAAAAGGTGTGCATGCAGGTTAAAAACAGAAGATTCTATTAGAGAAAACGCGAGGGGAATATCCTCTCTGTGTGTTCCTGTTTTCTCTCTTTTCCCCCCTTAAAACTATCCATAGAGAGGAATATATATTTTGCAGTTATGTACCTATATCCAAAATAAACCTTTTACCTTTTTTTGTGGAGTTCCTGTGACGCTCCAGCCCAAAGTCTGTGCAAAATCCCTCGGGATGAGTGAAAAGCCAGAGGATCTTCATCATCCTCGATTTCTGGATATTGCATAATGGAAGCCTAGGAGTTTGCATTTTGGGACACGTGTAGCCATGTGATTGGTGTGTTCAGAATAACTTGCTGCAAAAGTCAACAAACATGGAAAATTATAATACCGTTACCTGACACGTAACCCCCGAGTGTCCGAACATCCGTGCCCCTGAACGCAGCTTCGAGCCCACCCCGAGAAAAAAATTCCCTGGCTCTCGGGAGCCCTTTGCACAGTGGGTAAGCACCCTGAAGTCGCCTGCACGTGGCGCACAGGATTCATATACACCCCGATTGCCCATGGACTTTTGCTCGGTTGGGAGTACATCGGTTCGGTCTTCCGAATGTAGGGGACATGTCGTCGGGTCCTCCGAGTCCGAACATAGGTTGACCCGTGGATGGTCGGGAATCTTCGGGGTAGTGGACTCGGGTAAGAGACCATAGAAGTCACTGTCTCCCTGATGATGTAATCGTTCTCCAGGAGAGTCGCCGTGTCAGGAAATCCATCAGATAGTAAGCTTCGTGTCCAACGGATTTGGATGTCGACGTGGAGGTGGACTTGGGCCTATGGGCCGGGCTGCACTAAGATTCCCCATCAATAATAATAGAACATTTTAACTCATTCATATGTGCCGTATCAGGGCTAGGTCTACATGGCCTCATCTCATGCTTGGAACATCCTCGTACATGAGCTTATGCCTGAAATGATCCGCACGGTTCGTAGGTTTAAACCTTCGACCTAACCCAATATAAAAATGCATGACGTGTCGTGCTAGGTTTTGAATACTTTATAAACTGTTTTGATTAGGTTCAACTATTAACTTATTGGAGTTGGACTTAATCTGGCCTAGCCTGTTCGTTATCTCTTTTTTTAAGTGATATTCTAAATTTTTATTATTTTAAAATTTTATTTGAGGGTAATATTTTAATTTTATTTTTAAAAAAGTTAAGAAAGTGTTTGATAAAATTATTTTTATATTAATATTTAATATTTAGAGTTTTTATTTCACATATATTTGTGGTTTAAAAGCTACCGCACAACAATACTAGTAATGTAGTATTTAGGGGTAGACAAAAAAAAAAAAATCCGATTCTCAAAAATTAGCCTAATCCGATTAGTTTGGTTTGGGTTTGCTTTGAAAATAAAATAAAATTTTATTGTTTAGTTTTTTGAGATCCATTTGGGATTAAAATTTTTAGTTTCTAATTTTTGGAATTGGTCCAATTTTTCCAAAAATTAGCTTGGCCTAATCCTTCTTCCCTTGCCCACGAAAACAGATTCGTCAAGTGACAATAAATGCTTATAATTTTAAAATAAAATATTAAACTATTTCACCATCCACTTAATAAATATATAATTTAGAATATTACTTAAAAAATAAAACAAAGAGAAACATGAATTTGAATTTGTTAGAGAAAGAAGATTTGTACATGTTAATAATTGTTATCATAACATTATTATGTGTCCATTTAAAGCATGTAATGTAATAATAATTTCTGAATTATTATTTATATATGTTTTGTTCATGTATTAATTAAAATTTTGCTAATAAATGTCTTTAGGGCACTTATTAAGAATTTTATATTTAGTAAACTATAATTTTCAATGCATTAAAATTCTATTCATTAATTATTATATTAAACACTAAAAATTATTATAAATAATAAATATATAAATCTTAACAAGTGTCCTAAAAGTAAATTACTCGTGAGTAAAATTCTATTAATTATTATTAGTCTTTATTAAGAAAGTATATGATTTATATATTGGATATTAAATATCAATAAAAAAAAAAATTTAAATTACAGGTTCTATAAATAAAAGATTGTTAACAATTATTTAGAAAATGAGAATTTTGTAACATAAGAATATATCTATTCTATTTCTATAGTAAATGATTTATTTTGATTGTTAAAATAAAGGTCTAAACCCTTGATCGTTAAAATAAAAACTTAAAATAAAAAAGTTAAGTGTCTATATTATCTATTGAATAAGACTATTATAAATTAAAATCTAATAATTTTAATTTAAATAAATTTTAATAAGCTTAATTGGTCTAAGTAAATAATGAACTTGCATTCATATATTAGATCTTTGGAGTTATTATAGAGTGAGACTTAATAATATGTTAAAATTTTGATGACTTGAAAATTTATTTTTTTTTAAAAATAATAAGAACATATAGTTGCAACTTGCAAGAAAGAATTATAAATATGATACTTACCAAGTTAATTGTGGTACTTGATTATTCAAATCTATGGCCACAATTTATTCAACAAAAATGTTTATTAAATAATAGTATTGATTTATAATTTTAATTTCTTGAATATATGCATATTAAAATAATTATTAGAGCATTTAATGACTCAGAATAAATAAGTAACTTAAAAGATATGACATTTATTTTGGGCCTAACTTTAATTGTGGGTATCAAATAAATAATTGATTTAAGTGATTATTTTTAGAAATTAAGACCAATTTTAATTTATAATAATTTTAATTAAATGTGCTTTTATTTTGTTAACATTTAACGCTATAGTGTAAAATATCAGAGAAGTCAAACAATCGATTGCAGAATAATCTTCTAAAGAAGAATAGCAAAAACTTATGCATGCAATTATTTTTAATGATTTTTTTTAGTGATAAAATGTTAGAATTACCAAAATTATGGAGTTGTGATTATTCTATAATTAGAGAATGTGTTGGGATTATGTGTGGATGTGATTAGGCTATACTTAAGAATATAAATATAGTAAAATCACGGTAAATAAATGATTTTATTTAAATAATAAAATTTTTTGATCCCCACTCAAAATAAATTCATAATTTTTTTGATGCATAAGATACTAATTTAAAAAAAAAATAGTGTAACAAATATATAAATTAATACTTTATTAAATACATAAAAAATAATAAATAAAAGCTCGTAATATTAAAGAACATTCTATTTGATAATTTATATTTTTTCAATCAATTCTTTCTAAAATATATGCATAAATAATCGTTTGCCTTTTTTTTTTTTTTTTTACACTAAATGCAATCTCATTCTTAATTTTTTTGTACTAGATACTATAATTAGTGTTTTTGTTTTCTTTGTATTATAGTAAGATGTTTGGAATCTAATAGTAAAAGTATGAACTAATTTATCTTGAAATATCTTAAAACACTTTATCCACTATAACATTAAATTTTAAAGTCACATCCATTATACACACGTACTTTATAGCCGCATATATATATATATATATATATAATTTTATGTATGTATATGCAAATTCCTAAGTTTCTATGTATGCACATAATAAGTTTGCATATATATACTTTTTATTTATAAGTTACTGAAGCAAATCTACCAGTAACCTTAAAGTGAGTGCTAAACTAAGCATAGACATATTTAAATGATTTTAATTTTTAAAAATTTAGTTAAGGAAAAGATAAATAAAGTAGTTAAGATATATTCACACTCTAAAGGTAAAGTTACCAACCAAAGAGACAACTATTAAGATTTTCGCCATCATGAAATCTAAATTAAAAGTTTTGCTTTCAAATCGAAACAAGCTCAATATTCATTCATTCAAAAGAAACTGATCATTACAATGTAATAGAGACCTTTGGTAAAAGTTTAGTACAAGGTTAACTTATTACATTGACCATAGATCAAAGATAATTTGGTTAAAACCTAAAACATTCTCAAAATAGTAAAATGGAGACAATACTTTTTTAAGATTAGAAAGTGTCTATCTTTAGTTGGTAATCTTTGTAGTTGCCCTCTTTTCTTCCATGGATTTTGCAATTCACTTGAGTTTGCTTCTTACAACTTCTAAAACACATACAATGAAATAATATTATAATTTAAATACTAATTAATTTAACTACTAATTTCCTTCAATGTAATGAGTATAGTCAAATCAAGAAAATAATTTGGGCCATTATATAGAGCTTGGGCCAAATAGTGAGAAGGAGAATTGAAAGTTGGGCTAAATTGAGTTGTGGTGTTTATGACGGAATAGGTAAAGTATTATTAAGCTAAACAACATGCAAAACATTTGTAACTCAATCATCTTATACTTGTACCCATAGCATATCAACATATACATGTAAAATTAAGCTAGGTTTTAATGATATACCAATTGTAATACCTCGTATTTTTATTCAAGGGTATTTTGGTTATTTTACTCTAAAAGGATACCTTATTATTTTGAAAAACTTTGTATTCATGTGTATTATTGGTTAGTGGACCCGTATTAATGATTACTAAGTGATTTGATAAGTTTTGAATGAAATTTATTAAGTTTTGAAAAGTGTTTATAAGGTTCTCACTACACACTTGAGTTTCCGAGTTGAGTATCTATTAATTTAAAAATCCAAATGATGATCCATTTGTAATCAATTAAATAGAACTCAAATACGAACGAAATAAATTAAATTTGAGTCAAATCCAAGGTCAGGTAAGAGAGAATCAAAGTTAACAATGAACCATACCGTTGTTAGATTTTTATAAGAATTTTGGTAGACACCCATACTTCTGACTTAAATTTCTATTTATCAGATAGATTTTTGATATCAAGTTTGTTTTATCTAAAAGAGAGCAAAAAGATAGAATTCTATAGAAAGAAATAAAAGTGAAATCAGACATTAAACAAGAGAGAAAATGGCATTGGAATACAGGGACTTGAATGATAATTATCACCAAGGTAAGTATCGATACCCAGCTTAAAGGTATTGATATTTGCATGATTTTTATGCTATTTTCATATGAATATCGATATTTACTATATAATAAATATAAGTATCGATACTTGGCCTGAAAGTATCGATATTTGTACACGAAAATCATGTTTTCGCAGCAAGTATCGAAACTATTCAAAAGAAAATAGTATATGTATCAATACTCAGTCCTAGAATTTTATTATTTCTACAGCTTTGAAGGAAAGTATCGATACTTTGAAGGAAAGTATTGATAGTTGTAAGCCAAAATTGAATGTGTCGATACTTTGGAGAGAAAGTATCGATACTTTTCACGTGAATACGTGATATGAGACGATTTTAGCATAAGAAAGTATCGATACTTTGGATAAAAGTATCGATATCTTGAGCCCCAAAATTGAATGTACTGATATTCTTGAAGGGAAGTATCGATACTTTCTGTGTATCAACAGTATTTTGATAAAAGAAAAAGTTCATTTTCCTGTTTCTGGAATCTTCTCTTTTCTAAATTCTTGTGGATAATTTTGTAAATGTTTAAAGCATTATAAATAAACCTAAGTGTAAGAGATGAATCATTTTTTCTCTATTGATGTCTCTTTCATTTTTGAGAAAGAAAACATAGTAGAGAGAGAGAGAGTAGAGAGAAAGAAAGATTATTTGATTATAACTTCGCAAATACTTGTCCAATCAGTGTGCCGTTTGCACTGTTAAACTTGTGTCGATGAGAAGAAACTGATTATGATAATGTATTACCAGAAAAATCATCAGAACAGTAACTAAAGCTTATTGGGGTTTTGACGAAATAAGAGATCTTCTGCTAAGAATGAAGAGAGTATTCTTTTAATCTCATATTGAGATATTTAATAAGTTTTTAAGCATGATTTGAGATTGATTCGTATTTGTGAATGATTTATGAAACTAAAGTTTCACTATTTATGAAGCACTAAACATGATATTGATGCATTAAGTGAGAGATAAGTAGATTATTGACATATGTAAGATGATTTAGAATCACTAATTTGAGTCTTTAACAAGAGTCGAATTTTTTGAAAAATGGTAGTGTTCATAAGGCTAATTTTAGGGTCCATAACTTTTATCTCAGATATCTATTTCTAGCTTTCTTGGTATCAAATTGAATCCTTGGATGTGTACTTTCATATGGTCCAAATCTCACCAAATTCTGTTAAGTATTTAAAAAGTTATAATAATTTTTATAAAAGTACGTAGATTGAAACATGAATGCACGACACTCAACTTTAGTAAATTTTTTGTATTAATTCATTTTGAATTTGGAAAATTATTTTTCATAAAGTCTTAACTTTACAATGATATATAGAACACTCAAAATCGATGTCTGGTTATAAAGTTATCTTAGAATAAAAACATGCTGATGATTGAGTATTGACTCAAGGATCAGGATTAGTGAGCGATTTATGGCATATGGAAATTATTATAATTATTTGAGGTTAATTATTAATGTGAATATCAATATGTATTTATAGGTAATGAATACTAGAGGGAAGGCTTGAGAAGTGAACTAAAAAAGTTATAGGGAGCGCACACACTCCCTATGCGTGAGTGGATATGCCCTCATCTTTTTAACACATTTTTGTTTTATTATTTATAAAGTTTTTATTTTAAAAACTTATATTTTATACCTTAGGAAATTAAAAACTTTTGGATGCAAAACATAATTTGAATCGAACTTATATTCAGATATAAACATAATAACAGGACATTAACTGCAAGTGTTTATAATGTCGGAAGTATAATCTCAAAGTATTAATCTAATCAGAACGAATGCAGAAATGTGAACAGATAACAGATGATAGAAACAGTACTCTCTTCGCCCTCTACTTCTCACATGTATTGATACCTACATATAACAGATATCAGAATATGCTTTCAGAGCACGTAAACTCCCTCTTATGGCTCTTAGCTAAGGGTAAAGAAATATAAAATAATGGCTAAAACAAAATATCAAAAACTTAAAAAACAGTATATAATGATACTAACTCAAATCATATAATATCAAATCCTCAATAGAACATTTACTCAAGTATATCATCGACTAAATCAAGTTTATCAAAACATGTTTTACTTTACTATTTACAGCTGAGTTAATTTAAGCAAGGTTTTTAGTAAAAAGGACATATGAGTAATCATTCAAATCGTTAGTATAAAATCAGGAATCAGAGCAATAAAGAAATATCTTCAAACTATACACAACCAAAACACAATGGCCACTTTTTGACCTCAATCTCAGTATTTCATCAACTCTTCCACAAATAACTTATAAATTATAAAGAAGTACAATATTTCATATAAAGCATAATGTGAATCAGTTTATGTGCTATGGTTTCAATCATTAATGATCAATAAATGTAATTAAAGATATATAAAAACAAAGTAAAAAAAATAAATATCAACTTACTATAGTTACTTCCAAAAACCAAACAAGAATCGGATCAATAAGGGTTGGGCGTCCGCTCTTTCAGTGTACCTATAATATAATTACACTAATTATCAATGCAATAATCAAAATACACATGTTTGAATTTAACTATGACATTAATTCGCGACTAAGTCTCCCTTCTTTAATTTATACATAATCTCTTGCAACCAAAATCTAATGATTAATGTCTCAGATTCTGGTTATGCTTAACTCAATATTATTAATCAATTTCTCACGATAAAACCTTACTTTAGAGACTATAATTTGTTTCAAAGTTGCTTCCGTACTTATTCTATCTAGTTAGAGTTCCATTTCTTGTATTCCGTTAATTAATAGACTAATCTTAATATCTACGTGTCACAAATGAAAACCCCCCACCATTTAAATTCAATTACTTTGATAATTTACTTAATGGTATAGTTATGTATATACAAAAGGCATAGTGGCAAATTTTGTTGAGGTAATGGGAGATTATATATATATATCAATTTGAAGTAAGGTAGATTTTGTCTTGTGATGAGAATTAATTATATAGATTAATTATGTTAATGGGCCAAAGTGATGGGCTAAAGTGATGGGCCAAAAGTAAGTAAGGGAAAAAATTATAAATTTCATCTATCATTCCCATATCTTCCCGTAGGTGGCATTTCCTTCTTAGAAAAAAAAAAACAGAAGCAAACTTTCAGCCAAGAGAAACATGAGAAATCAAGGGCATTAAGTGAGGTAAGTAAAACATGATGTAAATTCTTGCTATAAACATGTGGGTTTTCATGGTTGGAATGTATGTCTAAGATTTATTTTGGATAATTTGGTTGTATTTGTATATTGGATGTTTTGAGAGAAATTGGGGTAAACTAGGGATTTATTTTGAGGAATTGAAATGGGATTGATTGAAGCATTTGGGGTGCTTAAATTGATGTCAATTCGCTTGTTTTAGGGTTGAGTTTGGGACAAGGTAAGTCAGAGCTTGTAATAAAAGTGTAGAAATGATAGAGTTTATAGGTTTGATTTTGGGCTCTATAACTTTCATCTCAGACATCCATTTCTAATATTTTTGCTATCAAATTAAACATCTGGATGTCTACTTTAATCTGGTTCAAACCTCACTAGATTTTGTTAAGTATTATGAAAGTTATGCCAATTTTTGTAATGGTGTGCAAACTAAGATGTGATTGTATGATGTTTAACTTTATGGAATTTTCTGTACTAATCCATTTTGAATTTGAAAATATGCTGTCCATAAAAGTTTTAGCTTTATGTCTCCTCTTTAAAATGGTATATAGAACAGACAAAATTGTGGTCAGGTAAAAAAGTTATGCTAGAAATAAAGTATATTGCTCAATAAGTATGGATCTGATTAATATATCATCAGAATCTAAACATTCTAAATATTTAGAGACACCTTATTAATCATATTAGATACTGAATTGAGTCAAACATAATGTATCAAGGATAAATGGAGATACAAGGCTGGAACGGGAACCATAGACAAAAGCCATGTATCCATATGAATAAATTCATTGTAAATGCATGAGATTGACATATGTATATGGTTGATGCCTATGTATAGGTACTGACATTGTTGATAAAGATACGGCATGTTACAAGAAGTGACCCTCCCATGCAGTGAGTAGATAAAAACCTTATTTTTGTTTTAAATCTTGTCAAATGAATGTTTATGAAATACAGGTGACGTGACGTAAGTGATTTTATTATGAACATATAATGCTTTGATTTTTGAATGAATTACTTGCTATTAATGAGAATGAAATGTTGTGAAGAAATATACTAAGAAATGTTATTAAATGTACGTATGCAAAGAGTTGAGAATGTATCGTGGGGATTTGTTGAAAGTTAAAATATTGTGTTGATATTATACGTGTGTAATTAGAGTGGTGTAAGTACCCCCAATGGGCGCGTCTATGCATAGATATTTTAAACTGATCAGACCTCCAGTTCATGCTAGGGCAACAGAGGTATTACATGATGGTTCTATGGCCTAAATCATGCATAATTGTAAGTTTTTTAACAAGAAACCCTAGGCTAAAATTGATGAAAACAAAGGTTCCTAACTTGAATTACCTTAGGGCTTTGTTTAGATGAGTTGATAGCTTTCTACTTTGATGAAGACTACATTTAAACACATGAATCCTCTTCAAATTTACACCATCCCCTTCTTTGTTCATTCTTGACCGAACGAGCAAAAGAGAGAGAGAGTTTTGTTTTTAATTTTCAATTAAAAATTCAATAGAAAATAAAAATATCCATTTATATATTTTCATTTAATTTTCAATTAAATAAACACATATTTATCTAATAAATATAGTATTTAATTAGATTAGAATATGATACAAACAAAACCATTTTATATGGATGCAACCATCATTAAAGCTTGACTAATAGGCATTTGACAAATTAATATAAATGTAGACAAATGGTAAAATGTCAAATGTCACAATATTAACCATTAATTTTATTTATATTTATCTTCTTATTTAACAATTAAAACAATGGATAAATATTTATATTCTTAAAATACATAAATATGATATAATTACCATAATGCCCTTGATCACATTTACACATAAGGGTAAAATGATCATTTCTATCTAAATTAAACATTTTAATTTAGATTTTACTATTTTATATTAAAATTATATTTTAATATATTTGATAATCAAAATTATCAAATTTAAATATATATTTACAATAAATTACACACATGTATCATATTATGGACAAAATGGCTATTTTGCACTAAATGAAACTATTTTATTTAATTTTCATCATTTTACCTTAAAATCATATTTTAACGTATTTGATAATTATTATTATCAAATTTGGCAAGTTATTTACATCAAATAACCTTAGGATATCAATATATCAACTCTTTAATACTTTAAAGAGTATTTAATACGTATAACAGTTATACATATCGGTTTCGGCCTATTTTTATATTATCATGAGGGTACTAGCCCTCTTCTAATAATATTTCATCTTTTTCTCAAATAAAAGAAAGTTAGAGAATCTTGGTGGACCATGAAGGTTTACCGTGACTCAGTCGTGAACTGATGTCGAATATTTCAGCTCCGAATATTTCGGTTACTCATCGACTATAGTTAGTAGTTTAGCAATGTGCCATAGTTCGTAAGTCACGATGTAGAAGTATCTTAAACAAACCTTTCATAGATTGCACGTAACATGTGAGTAATATCCTTCTATCATCATATCTTGATCGAGATAGAGGTTCATGGACTGTCAAAACCCTAATCCCGATTCTCTTTCGCATTGTCGATCATATGTCAATATTATGCTGTGGACACAGACTTATAATTAAGACATCATATTGACATTTGATTAAGAACTTGACTTGGACTGAGGCAATGGGAATTCTCAGCCCAATATGTCAAACCAACGGATCCTATCTTGACTATCAGCCGAACCCCTATATGAACAAAGCATACCCAGATCT
>JAVXUL010026039.1:0-11639 GCA_035590515.1 Trichilia minutiflora
TAAGTTATATAACTTATATTTATAAAATAAATTAAATATATTTATCTTTTGTATGAATAAAGTATAAACAAATTTTAGGATTAAAAGAAGAAACGTAATTTTTTTGTATTAACTTTCATAAAAAATACAAAATATATATATTCTATTTTAAATATATAAAATAAATTTTATTATTTTTTTTTTGTGGATTAGGTGGGTTGGGCCGCAGGTTAGACGAGTTGACCCATTTAACTTGCAGGCTAAACAGATTAGGTCAAATCGATCTACAAATTAAATGGACTGATTTTATTTAAATCCAACCCACCAAAATAATGGGTTAAACGGACTGGCCTGCGGATCGCCGGCGCATTTGACACCTCTACCTGAAACAAGTTTATTTTCCTACGGTCTTGTAAGGACGTGCCCAAATAAAAATATTGTAGACCTTCAGAAAACTAATTATACTAAGGGTAAATAGTTAGTCTTTTTGCACTATGCCAACTTTATACATATAATTTTTTAATCGTTTTGCTTCTCTTACAAGGGTTCATGGCATTGAAAAAACCTGTTGCAAATCCCTTCATTGTCCTAAGCAAAATTACAAAGAAGAAAAAGATTGAGGCCCTTGCCAAAACTACTCATAAAAAGGATCTCTCGGAGATAGGAGAAGGCTCTCTCATCCTAAGACGATGTCAACCCCTAACAATTTTTGACTCCGAATTCGAACCCCTTCCCCGAACAACTAAAGACAAAGAAAAGAGGGTAATAATGGACATCTCTTTAGGGGAAAGGGAGCCAAAGAAGAGCAAGGCTCCTACTATTAGGACTTCGGGAGTTGAGCCGTTCTTTTAGACAGCCAAGGTCCTTAAGGTAAGACCATATAATATCGGCAAAGAGAAAAGGAAGCATTTTACCCACCTGCTGAGCGTAATGAGTGATGCTAAGAATCTTGTTTTTTTTTAATATTTCTCAGAAGCTTGCGACCCTGATACTCAGGTTACAACGACTTCATCTATAGACGGGGTTTATGGGTAAGATTATATGTACTTAACTTTCATAATTCAATTTTTATACTAAGTGCCTTCTTTATTAATCTTGACCATTTCTTCTTGTTTAAGCTGTTTAACTGATAAAATTATAATAGAAGGAAAAATATGATGATGTTGCGAAGTTGCAGAAATTAAAAGAAGTAGACGGTTGGCAGGGATGAAGAAGTAGAGAAGCAGCTAGCCCTGGAGAGAACCAAATTCGAGATCAAGAAAACTGAATGGGCCAAGAAAAAAAGAAGGTCTTAGAGTCAATGTGGGTGCCTCAGAGTATGCACAGACAAATCTGAGTAGCTAGATTCAGGAGTTGAGGTCCCAATCGGAATAAGTATCTGCTAAGCTAGAAAATTCAAAATTAAAGGTAGTTTATGACCTCAAGAAGGCGGAAGAGGCTACTGTTGATAATCGGGTTGACGAGATGATTGACTTGACTTGTCAGACCTTCAGGTCTTGTTACCCCGACCTGGATCTTGGAGGTTATACGAGACTCTGAGACGAGACATGCCTCGCATTTGGGAACACTCTTGCACTTACTATAACTCAGACTATTCTTGATAATGCCCCAACGACTCAGACTGTTTTTTCACTTGAGTAGCTAAAAAGCCTGGGAAAAATCTTGAGACTATTTTCCAGACTGATAAATAGATTTTGTATTCTTTACATATTTTTATTGTTGAACTAATGAATAATTTTAATCTTTTGTTATTGTATTCAAATATTTCATATTATAACAACTCTTTAAATTGTTGAATGAGTCTTCTCTTATACCAAATACTCTTTATTTGAATATCTGCATGTGTATGACACTCAAAATATAACAAGTAGTTATAAAAATCACTTAAGTTGTTATGATCCATACAAAAGTCATATAGTTGAGTCAAAATACTTAAACAATTTTACTGCAAATCAAGGTTAGGTCGAATTTAGGATAGTTACTTTGTAAACACAAATAGATACAATAACTCATACTGACCTTAATAGTTGTAAATGTGGCTTGCCCTACAAAAAAGTATAAAATGTTGAATTCATTTGATTACTGACCATACTAGATTAATTATAGAAAAGTCGATAAAAATTTAAATAATGTAGGATTCTGATCAGTGGTCGCAAGGCCCAGATAACTAGTCATTTTATACTTAGTTGTTTTCATTGCAGACAAGAATACAAATAACGTAGAACTCTGATTAGAAGTCACTAGATTTGGATAATCAGTCACTTTATACTTAGTCTCTTTTATCATAAACAATTAATTGCTTTCACTGTACACGAAAATGCACAATCATTAAAAATATAGAAAATCATCAATCAAGAAATATCTTTTAAAATAGTTGAATCTCATCATTCAAAGCGTAGCTTTAATATAGTAGGTTTTTATTTTTATAAATGTATAAATAAGATCTCAAGCAGATACTCACGAATAATACAATTTCAACTTTCTAGCATTCCCAGGCTTTCTGATCTATCTTCCACTTGGTGTCTTCAATTTGTATATCTTGATATGAGAATCTGAACAACTTTATAGGAACCTTTTCAATTAGTCCCGAGAACTTCCACACCAGAAAGTTTGATGTTGAGAGTTACTTGTTTTAAAATCAGGTTCTCATTCTGAAAAGACTGGGTATTTGATATTCTTGTTGTAATACCGAGTAACTTTTTGCTGATGGATTACCAATCTTATTGTAATTTCTTCTCATTTCTCCTCTAACAAATTCAAATCCAATCATCTGTTCAAGTAATTTCTTTCTTGATTGTAGTTATTTACTCGAAAAGTTAGGATATGAGCTTTAATCAGAATGGCAGCTTCACACCCGAAAGCTAAGAGAAATAACACTTCCTTGTGGCTATCTTCGGGATAATTCTATAGGCCTAGAATACCTCAGGCAACTTATCAACCCAACCTCCTTTGTATTCTCTGAGCTTCTTTTTCAAAGCTTTCTTAATTATCTTATTAGTAGCTTCAACTTGTCCATTAGCTTGAGGATGAGTTAGAGTAACAAATCTCAATTTTATGTTAAAATCCAAACAGAATTCATGAAACTTGAATTGTTGAACTGCTTTCTGTTATCAACTATTAGCACTTGTGGGATTCTAAAATGGTAGATCACATTCTTTTTCACAAAAATTGTAGCTTTCTTCTCTGTGATACTGATTAAAGGCTTAGCTTTCACCTATTTGATAAAATAGCCGATTGTTACTATTGTATATTTGATATTGATCTAGATAATAGGTAAAGGCTTAATTAAATCCAGACCCCACTAAGAGAAAGGCTATGAACTGAAAAGACTAGTTAGTTCTTCTAATGGTTATCTCAGGATATCGCTATAAATTTGGTAGTCGTGGCAGGATTTAACAATCCGAGAGATATCTTGAGAAATGGTAGGCTAGTATTAACCTTGTCTTATAACTTTATATATAAGGGCATAGGCTCCCTTATGGTTTCCGTAAATTTTGCTGTAAATTTCTTTAAAAACTTGTTTTGTTTTATCATGTCTCATACATTTTAGGTAAGGTAAGCTAAATCCTTGTTTATACAACTTATCATTCATGATGATGTATCTAACTAATTTGTTTTTTATTTTTCTTGCTGTATTTTTGTCTATTAAAAGTTCTTTGTTCTGAATATAGGACTTTAATTCTCTAATCCATATCGGATTAAGGATGTCTTGCGTTGTGACAATACAATTAATTTTTACATTTATGCTTTTTTACGTCAGTACTTTTACGGGTACAGAAGCCAGGGCCTTTCCTTTAAATATGGAGGCCAATCGTGCTAGAACATTAGCTGTGGAGTTTTTAATCCTAAACTGTTGTTTTACTGTAACAACTTTAAACATTTCTAATAGCTTCTTTATGTCACTTAGATAAGCCTGCATATTGTTGTCTCGCACCTGAAACTGTCCTTTGACTTGATTAATAATTAGCTGAGAATTACTATTTATACTCAAAGTCAAGGTTCTCAAAGCCAGAGTTTGTTTAATCACAGCTATCACTTAAAAGTCGAACATTAATGAATATATGACTTCATTACCATCAGGTCTTCTGAGAATTATCCTGCTACCTCCCCCTTGAATGTTAGAGGTATCATCAATATATAATTGCCAATATTCTTCTGAGGCATTTTGCTCAGAAGTATTAGCCTTGGTAAAATTTTGTTTTACTTTGGAGACTTGTAGAATAATTAGTTGATCTGTCACTGACCTCTTAACAATAAAATTTGTCAAAGCTTGTCTCTTAATAGTGTTTCGAGGTTTATAGTCAATATCATACTCACTAAGCTCAATAGACCATTTCACCAATCAATCAGAGACGTCGAGTTTATACAAAATTTATCTCAGGGGATGGTTTGTGAGTATAACTGTCACGTCTCAATACATGAGTCCCATATATAACAACTGTCATAAATTCCCAAGGTATATCCAATCGGTAGAATATGCCCTGTGAGCCTGTAAGGCCTTTACAAAATCTGTTTCAATATTTCTCATACAATACTTCCAATAAAATTTCAACCAAACACCCAAACTTCGAATATTCCATAAAGATCCACAAATACTTCAAAATAAATATAGTTCAATCCATGAAATATTCGTCAAGATACAAATATATGAAAATCAAGGTGTCCAAAATAAAGTCCAAACATTTCTTACGAATTCTTCTACAATTTATAAAAAAAATCCATAAAGAAAATAAAAAAAACAACAAACTCTAGTGGACTACGGATTATGCATGGTAAGTCCACATAGGGTATACCTGATACTTTAAGCAACTGGAGAGATCACCACCCGTCTTAAAAACGTATCCTCTCGTTTGCCATGAAACTGGAGAGTGAGTGAGGGGAGGGGGGGAGTATACGAGAGTATACTCAGTGAGTGAACTGAAAACTTATATATATGGAAATATATATGCAAATACCCTAGCTCTGAGCATCTCGAGACCATCAGTGGATTTTATATGCAAATAGAAACAATTCTATTTTAAATAAAAGTTAGTTTTAGATGCAAGGAGTAAAATATACATAGGTTTTTAGAAAACAAGTCCACCACTGACGTTACCTCGAGTAGTCACGGGGTGACATCCGTGACTATCCTCAATAAGACTCACAGGTGGTTACATCATATCTCCATCACAATAGCATATCACCATATAACAACCGCCACCTGTGAAATCTCTCGCACTCACCTAGGCGACCTCTCTATCAGGCTGATCCTAGGCTACCATATATTGCACTCACCTGGGTGTCCCTATTCAGGTGAACACTCTTAGGCTACCATATACTCTGTAGCTACAGTCAATACATCGGCTCTCAAAGCCGTCATCATCAAAAGGTATATCAATGTCCATATACATCTATATCAAAATATAAACATAACATAAAATCGATCCACGACCATCATTCTTGTAAACATTTATGCCAAACCATATAAATTCACCACATAAATCTTATCTCAGTATAAAATCATATAAAAACATCCATATGCTCATTTTCGCATAAACAAGAGTAAATAATAGAATCATTTATAAATCATTTATACATCTTTATAAATATAAAAATATTATCTTTAATAAATGAACAAAACATAGAAAGTCCACTCATAGCTTAGGGAGGGTATACACTCCCTAATTCTCATTGTTTTTTGGCTCGGTATGCTGATTCCTAGCTCATTGTTCGTCTCCTAATCACACATATCATGACAAATTAATATTCGTTCTAATATACGCAGGTAACTCAAAAGCGTGTAATGCATGCAAATCCTGGATTTTTCCTAAAGTCGAACAATTCACAAAATTGTCTAAACTCTTGTTACTCGTCTAATTACCCATATATTTCTACCATGAATCCTCATTGTAGCTACACTAATATAATTCGACTTGATTTCATAGTTTAAATACATGGACCCTATGCCCTTACCAAAACAGTAACTTTGGTTATTGTTTACATTCACCTATTTTCTTCGAATTCGTATTTCTAACATCCTAGGATTTTTCTGACTTTATTACCACTCGAATAGCGTATAAAAACTAAAATTTGTGTGGTAAATCTATCAAAAATTATACGAATATACAGTAAAACTCACATTATAAAAATTTTCTAAAACGAGAAACAAAATACACAGACAAGCTAGGAATAATGCTACGAATCTCATGATATCGTCGGTTTGCTCCGATTTCGCCTCAAACTCGAAAAATCCCAAAATAGAAGTTGAAACCCTAGCTCTCCTTCTTAGATTTCTATTCTCTATCGCCAAAACGATGCTCCTAGGGACTTAGATACGAAGAATACAAACGATAGATGGTGAGAAATTAAAGATATAGAAAAATATATGTGGAAGATAGAGAGAACAGAGAGATCGTGAGGGAGAGAGGGAAGAAGGAGAGAAAAGAGAGGGAACGACTAGGAGAGGGGGACTCAGTCCCTTTTTATAAAACACTTGGGAAATTAACATTTTACCCTTAATGAATGTAAAGGAGAATCTTCCAGAAACGGGCAAAATTGTCATTTAGCGTTGATTCGATCGAACAAATCGGGAGATTCGTTCGAACAAATCTGAATTTGATCGAATGAACTAAGTTTTGTTTGAAGGAATCTGGCACTTCAAATGTCAGAGAGCTCCCCAAATTTTCGTTTGAATGATATCATCGATTCGACTGAATGAATCACCATTCGATCAGACGAATTTATGACCAGAATTTTTCAGGGAGTTCCTCTAAATTTCGTCCGAATGATCCGTCTTTTGTTTGAACAAAATATTCTATTCATCCGAACAAATTGCCCTTTCGTTCAAACGAATCTGGGTCTAGAAATTTGTTTGAACGATTCGACCCATTCGTTCGAACGAATTGCACATTTTCTCCCAAATTAAAAACCACCAACGGAGTCCTTAAGTTTACACTCTCAACACTCCTTAACCAACTAATTCTTAATAATAAATTCTTAAAATTATGCTGATGTGCCATCCAAATTCATGATGAATGCAAATTCATGAACGAGAAACATGTGAAATTTCAGTTATACCCTTGGGGTTTAAACACGGGGCTCATAATAACTATCTGATATGCTTGAAGATAGAGGCACAGTTTCTTGATTGCAGTCACGAGTGAAAGTGTAAGTTTCTCTACTGGAGGGTATCTGGTTTCTATATTTATTAGAGCCTTGCTTATATAGTAGATAGGCCTATGTTTTTCTCGATGTTCTTTTTAACTAAAATGAAACTTATCGAGTAATCACTGATGGTCAAGTATAAGTAGAGAATGTTCCCCCTCTTAAGGCTAGTTAAATGTGGGATATGAGCTAGATATTTTTTGAGCTCTCTGAAGTTACATTCACAATCTTCATCCCACTTTATTTTTTTCTCTTTTTTCATTACCTAGATGAAAGAAAAACATTTATCAATAATTTTAAAAATGAACCTATTTAGGACCTCCAGTTTTCTCGTCAGGCTCTGCAACTCTTTTAATGTAGTCGGAGGCTTCAAATCTGGTATAGCTTTCACCTTCTGCGGATTAGCCTTAATTCCTCGTTCACGGATAATATATTCGAGGAATTTTCTCGCACTAACCCCGAATGAATATTTTTCTGGGCTCAACTTCATATTATACTTTCTCAAATAAGAGAAAGTTTTCTCTAAGTGTTCGACATGGTCAGCAGCCTTGATGGACTTGGTGATCATGTCATCGATATATACTACTATTATTGATCCAATCAGATGCTTGAAGACGCGATTGACCAACCTTTGCAAGGTTATTCCTGTATTTTTCAATCCGAAGAGTATAACCTTATAACAATACAAGTCGTGATCTGTGATAAAAATAGTTTATCCTTATTGGGTTCATACATTTACATCTGGTTAAACCCTAAAAATACGTCCATAGAACTCAGCATCTCATGTCTTGTTGTAGAATCTACCAACTGATTAATTTTTGAGAACAGAAAATTATCATTAGAATATGTTTTGTTGAGATCAGTGAAATCTACATATATTTTTCACTTTTTATTGACCTTTTTAATTATTATTATAACATTGACAACCCACTCAGGATAAAAAACCTCTCGGATAAACCCAGTGTGAAGGAGTTTATCCACTTCTACGCGGATAGTTTTTCTTCGCTTAATATTGAATGCTCTTCTTTTTTGGGCTACTAGCTTAAATCTGGGATCTATAGCTAATCGGTAAAAAATGACCCGATTGCTAATTCCTGACATTTCTTCATGCAATCAAGTAAACACATCTGTATTCTATTTTAATACTTTTATTAGATACCTCCTTTGTTCGTGTGTCAAACTAAATCAAATACTTACAGTCCTCTTGGCCCTTTCTTTATTTGGACCACAATGTCCATCTCTTTCACAGGCTCAATAGTAGTTGATTTGTTCACATAACCTATTTTATTATTCAAATTCTGCAGTATTTTCTCTTGTTGGCCATCCGTTTCTTGCTCCATTGAAGCTTCATCCATTGGGCGTTTAAAGATGTAGTAAGAATTCTTTACAGCACTTATAAAATATGATTTGGCCTTCCTCTAGTTTCCTCTGACCATGTTGATTGCTTTCTCGACTCTGAACTTAAGCTTAAGATAGTGTATGCTCTCTATAACCTTAGTCGTTCTTAGAAAAGGCCTTCCTAAGATCATAGCATATAGCATCTTGAGATCCATGACCTAAAGCTCTATTATAGTTATTTTTTGATAAGATTTATCACCTTTAGTTATTGGTAACTGCACAATTTTGAGGGGATAAACATAACTCTTCGAATTCATGTAATACCGTCTTGATTGATCTCAGCATTAAATCTTCTATGCTCAAAGAATTTAATGTTTTTTTAAATATAATATCAGTAGAACTCCCCATGTCGATCAATATTCTATTAATCTAAGATGTTGCCACTATCAGGGTCACAACAGCACATCATCATAAAGATAATGAACACTAACTTCATCTTTATTGGTAAACATAATGAGAAGTGAGATCATTTTTAGCCTTTTCTCAACTTTGAAGTTCATCACATGATGTTCTATTATTGAATTGAGTAGAGAATACTGAAAATAATTCTTTCGCACCTTGTTTGAGTTTTTGGCTTGTGTCAAGCCTCCCATGATGACCATTGAGTGATGGTCTATATTATTTCGCTTTTAATTTATCTTGAAGTCTTAATGCTCATCTTTATATCCTGCCATAAATTTAGTTAAGTAATTATTCCCCTAACCAAGATTTAATATGGTTTTGTAGGTCAAAACATTCATTAGTTAGATGTCCGATATCCTGATGATATTCACAAAACGTATTTCTTGCATCTTTGATGGTTTTATTTTTATTAGATGGGGATCTAATAGTAAATTTCTTTTCCTCTTAATCTATTCCAATATCTGCGAAAGAGATATGTTTAGGGAAGTGAATTTTCTTTGTTCTTGTAGTTGTGCCACTCTCCTCACTTTGTCTCTTTAAGGTGATTTTTTTAGTTTTACGAAGCTATTCTTCTTGTGTCTTTCTGGTATGAAGAACTCTGACGCTCATTCATTTCTTTAACTCATATTAGGGAATCTTTTCTTGTTATTCTTTCCCTTTCTATCTTTCGATTTTAAGGAACAAATTTTACCCCTTAAAGAAGATTCCATCACTTTCTCTTCTTTCAACTTAAGGATCACTTGATCCTTTATCTCTATTTTATCAAGGAGCTTTCTCGGAGCTATATCATATATAGTGACAGATTATTTATAAATCGCGTGCCATACTCGATCTACTTTTAGTTCTTGCTTAAGACCTTTCAACGAAAATAAATGATAGAAGGCTTTTAACTCAGTTATCTCATTATGATACCTCATAACAAAACTTCTAAAGCTCTCCCCATTTCCTTACTTTAGTAATAATAAACAACTTAGAATTTTGCTACTGAAAACTGTCCTTCTGAACTCTTTCATGAAAACTTTGTATACCTACTCAAAATCCTAAATACTCCCTAGAGTTAAACTGACAAACCATTTTCGTGCCGATCTTTTCAATATTAATGGGAATAAACAGTACATTTGGTTCTTACATAAACCCAATATCAATATCATCTTGTGAAAGAAATTTATATATAATGATGAATTTGTTTTATTAGAGACAGGGATAATTTAAGGCATTTTAAACTTTCGGAACAATATTAAACTCAAAAAGCTCGAAGCAAAGGGAAACCTTGAATACAGTCCCATTTTCTCAAGTTAAAACTATCCTCTTTCACTGTTCATTTATGTAATCAACTTTCTTACTAAAACTTCTATGCCCTTTTCATTGGCAATAGCACCTCGAATTTTCTCTTAACACGAATAGTAACGCCCAAAAATTTCACGCTCTCTTCTGCGTCTCTGTTCAAGGACCCTTCTCATATCATCTAGGTGCAAACTATCTTTCAGAGCTTTTTTACGATTTATCTTAGAGCAAAAAAAAAAAAATATAGACTCATACTGATGTCTTTTATGGATTTTAAAAGACGCATTTTCATTCCTGCCTCCTATTATCTCTAAAAAGGGTCTTCTGTAACTTTTTCTTTTTTCTTTTTCATGACAGTATACCTCCTTTTAGAGGTTTTCTTTTGTGCTGTGTTATTATTTTTGGAGACTCATTCTAAATATAGAGTACTACTTTCTACTATTTTAGTAGGTAATTTTAGACCAAATGACTCAACTTCTCTGATACGCTAAGGTTTGTAAGAAGGGATGGCTCCTGAATTAGATTTAATGCCTAATATATTTCGGAATCTTTGTAATGCATTGCGACTCTTATTAGCCATAATTGTTATGTTGATAGAATCTTCTTTTGGGTTTCTCCATTCTATCATGTGTCTTCTAGTTGGGTCAACTTTTGTTATTGTCATTTTACCATTAGATTGTCGATTAACTAGTTTTTCATTCAATTTTTTCATATACGGTGCCAAATGTTAATGTAAAATATTGTCTCCTCTTGTAACTAGTGAACCTGAATTATCTTCCTTCTATTCTTGATAAATTTAACCAGAAATTATAGAGAAATGATCAAGGGTAAAACCAAATTTTCTACAAAAGTTCTTCGATGCTTAAGTCAGTAAGAGTTTTATTTAGTGAAAAGATAAGAAAGTGACAGAGAGAGAGAAAGGATTGAATGTATATGTCCCTAGGTTAGAGAGAGTAAAAGAATATTATAACACTCAAAAAGTTATAATTCTGTTACCTTTTTTTTCGGATTTATTATCTTTTTATTATTTGTATTCTTAACTGTTGACATATGTCTCATTCTCATCGATTCTCCCTAAATGTTTATCGCGTGAATCATAAAAAGTTATTTTCTATGATGTTAGTTTTTGTTTACATGTATAAATGATTATCTATAATTGGTCGTGGGATCAGAATTACTGTTGTTTGATGGTCTTGGACTATCAATATTAAGTTAGGACCTTTAAGGGCTTTTGAGTAAAGTTATCGACCCTAGAAATGATCTTGAACTACAGACGAATTTCAAAGTCTGGATCTAATGATTACCGTAAGGTGCCTCAATGTCACATCCCCGACCCGGGGTCCCACCTGTGACAACCGCCACAGATTCTTAATAAGCATTCCTTAGGTCCAGAACGCTTACTAAGAACCTGTAAGGCTGAAATCATAAACAAA
>JAVXUL010026050.1:0-11639 GCA_035590515.1 Trichilia minutiflora
ATACGACACTTGGACTCACCGGACCATTCTACAACAAGACTACCTATACTTGGGTACACAATCTAAGTGAGATCAGTACCCTAGTCGAGTTCTAGGTTATCTCTATCCTCATGGTGATGCCCTAACCATGACAAACCCTGTCAAAACTCTATAACATAATTCATGAGGTAATTATTTTTGATTAATACCTTAATCTAAACCTACAGGTCCTCACAGTGGTCAGTCGTATGGCAATGCTCTTTATAAAATTCACAAAATTTATCCTTGGTTCTCCTATCCACCCTGACTTTTATGCTCTAATGTTAAAGGGTCAATAACCCTCTTTTTTTGATTCCTTCATATACTTCTGACAAAGGAGCTTTCAAGGACGTGAAGTTACGAGTATTTACCTGATCTACCCTTTTGGCGTGTTCCCCTGTTGACGATAATCTTGAACGTTCATCGTCCCTTTGTGGCTTAGGTAGAAATTTTCTTTGCCCCTATCTCTTCTTTTACCATATTATCGATCATTCCTGGGGTTCCTATAGTGGTTCCCCCTATCCTTTCGTAAAATATTTTATTATTATCCCTCTTGGTTGTTATAGCATGGCCCTCTTCCTTCATTCTCAAGAGAATGTTCTCCTCTATCTCGATCTCATCAAGTAATTCAAATATGGCAGTCTCATAAGTGTTCATCGATCGTCGATAAATAACATACCAAACCCTTTTCATCCTCAGACCTCTCTTTAACCCCTCCAATATCAAAGAGTGATGGTATGCCCTCAACTTCATGACCTCCTTATGGTATCTCCTCATAAAGTTCTTCAGGGTTAATTTAGATCCTGACGATCAACAATAAGGTACTTAAGTTTTGGCTTATTACAATGAGTCCCCGAAACTCATTTTTAAAGATAGCTGCTATTTGATAGAAGCTATCGATACTTGTTGTTAGTAGGTTCTTGTATCAATGCCTCACTGATCCCTTCAACATTAAGGGGAATGGCAGACACATCTGCAACTCTGTTAAGCCTTTAATCAGCATCATTTTCTTAAATATATCTAGGTGCAAGGAGGGGGTTATCTTCCTAGTATAAGGGACCAACTGTGGCATTTTAAATTTTTTAAGGAGACACAAAGCCAAAATCTCCTTGGTAAAGGGGGAGGTAAATATAGAGGCATAGGCATTTTCAGTTTTTGAGGTCTCTCCCTGTCCAATGACCTCCTTCGCTTTCATCTCACATAACATCCTTCTTACATAATCCTCCACCTCCCTCCTATTAGGGGCTGACATCGCCTCCTTTTTCCTAGCGTG
The DNA here is from genome assembly GCA_035590515.1 of Trichilia minutiflora. Taxonomy (NCBI): domain Eukaryota; kingdom Viridiplantae; phylum Streptophyta; class Magnoliopsida; order Sapindales; family Meliaceae; genus Trichilia; species Trichilia minutiflora. Next base: position 1,292 of record JAVXUL010026050.1, read on the forward strand.
CTTTTCATTGAGATAGAATCTCATATCTATGGATGCTAGGCGAAGCTCTAATCCACACTTACTCATCATACCATGTTCTCTATCCAAATTATCACACCATTGTTCGGGCTCCTCATAAATCTTAAAAAGGATATTGACATCTGAAAGAGCGTGGGGCTGCTTCACTAATCTTTCTACCATTCTAGCCTTTTTCTTTTATGCGACGGTTAACTTGGGTTCTGATGTATGGTTGTGCACTCTAGCTAATCTCTGAGCCTCATCTACATTGTTACAATATGAGGCCCAACTCTCATGTTCCCCAGGAAGAATTAACATTCTTTTCTCCCTCTTGTAAATCGATTCTCTTGTCATTCATTATTTAATCTCTGTGAGCTCATTTATCAACATCTCCACCTTACTTGCCAAAAATCTAATCATGTGTTCTTTTTCCATCTTGAATCCTCCCACGAGGGTTGGGACATTATATCTTTCATGTGTTATGGTATCCCTTCATGTTAAAGGTGTTCCCGTACCATCATGTGCGGTGCTTTCATTGGAGTCAGAGCTTTTGGTTTCTTGTCTTTGATCTATCATTTTCTAAAATGTTAACCTCTATTAAGAGTCTGTACTTGAAAATTTTTAAGTATCTTCTAGTTGTGAGAATGGTTTTTTCTCCCCTTTCTTTTTGTTAGGTAGCATATTAATGGGTTTTCGTCAATTTTTTATAAATGGTGCCAACTTTTAAGGTGTAAAGTGATTCAAATGGGTGGACATTCATAGATCCAAGATCGGTGGGTTGATTTTTCACACATAACTCACAAAGCTACACCTCTAAACCCTACAGAACAATAACACACTTAAAGTGACGTTAGACGTCTCAAATACCTAAATAGTGAAAAGGGTATAGAAAGTAAAGAAAAAAACAAAAGCTTAGATTAACCTTCCCTTTTTATTGAGAGAGAAAGTCCAATTCCCTTTTCCTTACTCTTCTCTCACTTTATCCTTGGCTGCAACCTTTCTTTGATGTGACTTTCCATCAAAGAATGAAAATGATAAAATCTTCGTGTCCTCAAATAGTATGCTAGCCGTATTTCATTAATGTTCACATCATGTCAGATCTCTTAGTTATTAACTCTGTTATTGTTGAGTCGCTTGAAGCTGCCAGATGATAGGACAGATAAATTTTCTTAAATATTTAGCCTCTAATTTTCTATCCGAAAAAAATATAATATAAAATTATATCAAATTGTCTTTTCAAGACGTCTCATTTATTCTCATAATAAAATTTATACATAAAAAATATATTCAAAAATTAAAGTTAATGAATAATTATAGTTCCTCGATTATAAAATCAAACAATAAAATACATGAGAGCTTTATATTTCTTGTAACAAGAAAACAACCAAAAGTTTTATTCTTGTGGATTCAAAGAAAATGAACATGGGTTGTGTATAGAACTATACTTGAGAATATCACTTGAGATATTATCACCACTTCATTGATATCCTGTCTATACTCAGAAGTTCTTATGGGTGAGAAAAGGTTGTAAATATACTTTGTATACTTAATTAGTGGAGTTTAAATAAATAAGAATACAAACATACATCGAATGTAAAAGCATTAAAATAATTCTTTATTTAATTAATAAACTTAAAAATATTTATTAGTATTATAAAAACTTAACTGGTATTTAAAAAGAAAGTTATTAAACCCGGCTATCCTTCTTAGTGATTATACTGATCAGGTGCTACCTCGATTCGTCGATGGATTTTTTATGCAGTTTAAAAATAATGACTAATAAATAAAATATTTTTTTAATAAAAATACAAGCATACATGTGATTTTAATAAAAAACTTGTTCATCACTAGCATTGGTTTTAAGTAAGTAAATTTTTGTAAGACTGTCCTCTATATTTCGATTAAGTTAGTTACTCCATTTAAATGAAGTTATCACCTCCCTTATATCGATCCCGTATGACATACACTCACCTAGTACGGCGCCTATCACGGCCCGTACCTAAAGTACTTAACCTTGTAACTATAATATTGACTTACTTAACCATATAATCATAAAACAAAATGCATAATCTAGCCCACTAGCTAAATCATCCCAACAAGATCACAAAACAATCCAAATCCAAATTCAAAAAGATCCACATTCATGTATAAATTTGTTCATCAACAATATATGTCACAACATAATATACAAAAGTATTATGAAATCAAAATGAATTAGTTACATCATGGGGTTACATTATCCTCCTGGCCTTATACATCATATAACATTCATTGTATATTATTTGTGTATAAAAACTTATTACCATAGAAAAATAAAGAAAAGTTTAAAGCTTAAAAACAATTAAGATCATAAAAGGATTTAAAGGAAATAACAAAGTTTCACTCACACTACAGAAAGGGTAAGCACTACCTAATCTCGTCTTAGATCTTGACACCTCTCGAGGGTCCCTCGCATGAATATCATAGCCAAAGATACGTATATACCAATAATCTCATTGATATTCGAATTAAAGAGTATAATACAATCTATATGTAAATGAATAGATCCTAATTCGAGTATCTTATAGTAATTATATTCATTAATGCAATCTTTTATTTTTCGATCTTTAAATCGATTTCTAACACTCCTAAGTCAATTTAAACTTATAACGCATTCGACTAACGGTTTAACTAATATTATACAACCTAATTTATTATGAAGCACGTTCTTTCAAACTCAAGTTTTTAATCATCTAATCATATACTCATCTATTTTACATCCTAACTAACGCATTACAACTTGAATATTTACGATATAAAAGACAAATTACTCGCGGATATACAGTAACCCTAATTACAAAAATGATCTAAATGAAAATCTAATGTATAAATGGATGTAATGGGTTTACCAAGAAGTCGATGGAAACTTATAATCGTCATATATAGCATTAATTGCTTGAAAACTTAAGTTGAACTCCAAACCCTAATTTCTTCTCTTTCAACTCTTAACTTCTTTGGATAAATAAAAGTTCTAAAATATAAATGAGACTAAGAACTGATGATTATTGATGTAAAACCAAGAAATAACTGATTAGAAACCTAGGAATCAAGGAAAAGAAACTTACGGAGAGGGAAGAAAGGAAAAATAGGAAAGAGAGGGGAGAAAGGAGAAGACAGCAAATGATTTCTCATTATTTGGTCATATTTATAATACGGGTGTGAAGTTACTAAAGTGTCCTTGAACTATAAAAGAAGAAAATTTTTAGAAGGGGTAAAAATGATCATTCACCTAATTTTTTAGCGATTCGATCGAATGAATCGGTCAATTTATTCTGGCTGAGGTTTTTATGGCTCCTTAATAATTTTGAGCCATTAATTCAATTGAACGAGTCATAACTTTCATTCGAACGAATTTAAGGATTTGTTTAGCCGAATGCCTTCTGCTTCCAAATTTCTATCGTAGGTGAATTCTCGTTTAGTTTTTGATATTGATTTCCATTCCTTTCTCTTTTTAAATCTTTTTATATTTCATATTGAGCCTGTAATACTGTCAACTTTAACAATATCCAGTTATACGGTTTATTAAAAATTATAAAAATACCACTAATTATAGATAGGGGTATTACAATCTACCTCCTTAAAAGAATTTTATCCTCACAATTCATATATCTTAGTAGTGGAATAGATATAGATATTGATGTTGCATCTGATACTCAGATTCCCATATCATCTCTTCTATCATGGCACTCTGTCATAAAACTTTTATCATCAGGATGACTTTACTTCGTAGAACTTGCTTTTGTCGATCTAATATTACAACTGACTGTACTTCATAGCTTAAATCTTTCTGAAGTTCGATCGATGGAGATCCTATAATATGTGCAGGGTTTGGTATATATTTCTTCAATATTGAGGAATGGAATATATTATAAATTCTTTTTATTTCTAAAGACAACTCTAATCTGTACACAACAAGACCAATCCTTTCTATAATTCTAAACGGTCTAATATATTGGAGGTAAACTTTTTTCGATTTCTGAATCAAATCACTCCTTTTCATGGCGACACTTTCAAAAATACTATATCTACCACATCAAATACTAATTTCTTCGTTTATTCACTGAATAAGACTTCCGTCGATCCTCAACTGTCTTTTATCATTCTCAGATGATCTTGATTTTCTCTGTAATGACTTTATCCAACTCGATATTACTCAATTTTCTTTCACCTATCTCATCCTAACATAGAGGCATTTTGTATTTTCTTCCTTATTAAAGCTTTATATGATGATATGCCTATACTAGATTGATAACTGTTATCATAGGTAAATTCGATTAGTAGTAGATGCACGTCCTAACTACCTTGAAAATCTATTACACAGCTTCTCAATATATCTTAAGCATCTAAATGGTTTATTCAGACTGACCATCAGTTTGAGCATGAAATACTAAGCTAAAATTTAATCTTGTACCCATAACTTTTTAGAGATTAGGCTAGAATCGAGATATAAATCATGGTTTTCGATCTGATACTATTGTAACAAGCACTCTATGTAACTTTATGATCTTTGCCACATAAATTTTTGTCAATTTCTCAGTTAAATACTTAATCTTGATTGGCAGAAAGTGTGCTGACTTAGTGAGCCGATCGATAATCACCTAAATTATTTTAAGACTTATTTATATATGAGACAAACCTACTATAAAATCTATAATAATATGCTCCCATTTTCACTCAGGTATCGGTAGTGGTTGAAGTGTTCCAGTCAATTTCTTATGTTCTGTCTTGATCTATTGACATATCATACATCTGAAAACATATTCTATAATTTCTCTCTTCATACCTGACCACTAATAATTCTTTTTTATGATTTAGTACATCTTGGTGTTACTAAGGTGCATGGCAAATGTACAACAATGAGTTTCTTCTAATATTACCTTTCTCAACTCATCATTCTTAGGTACATAAATCCTGTCTCTTAGTATCTAAATCCCATCTGATGTGACATAAAAATCTTTCAATTTATCATTCATGATTCTCTGATAAGTTTTCATTAGCTCTAGATCCTATATCTATTTCTTCTTAATCTAATCTCTCAGAGTAGGTCTCACAATAAAACTGGCTATCAACTCCCCATTTTGACTACACTCTAGATTTGATCTTAATTTATTCATTATCATCAACAAATGTAAACATTTTGTCTTGACATGTATCAATGAAGTCGATAATTTTCTATTTTAAATGTTTGCTATCACATTAGCTATCCCAGGATGAGATTCAATTACTAGATTATAGTCTTTAATAAACTCTAACCATCTCTTCTACTTTAAATTCAATTCTTTTTATGTCAGTAAATACTTCAGACTTTTGTAATCTATAAAAATCTAATCTTAAATTTATCTTAGAAAACATACGACACTATATAACTAGTCAAACAGATAATCAATTCTTAGTAACGAGTACTTGTTCTTAACATTCACTATATTCAGTTGTCGATAGCCAATATACAATTTCAATGTCTCATCTTTCTTCTTAATAAATAATGCAGGTGCATCCCATAGAAATACACTAGGCCAAATAAAACCCTCAATTAAATCTTGAAGTTGCACCTTTAACTCGCTAAGTTCAACTGGTAACATATGATACGGTGGTATAAAAATTGGTGTAGTGTTCGAAACTAATTCAATGTTAAAATTAAACTCCAAGTAACTATTTAGAAAATACATCTGAAAACTCTCTCACAATTGGCACTTGTTCTAAAGAATACTCTGAAGTTGATGTGTCAACCATGTGTACCACGTATACTTGACATCCCTTCCTTATTAGTTTTTGTGCTTTCATTACTAAAATTATACAAGTGGATAGAATATTTTATTCACATATCAATATAACCTCTAGTTTATCTGGTCGCTTAAATTCTACGTGCTTAGTAAAATAGTCCACCAATGTTCGATACCGTGATAGTGAATCCATCTCGAGAATGATATTAAAGTCTTTCATCTTTAACAAAATTAAGTTAGCTTCTAGTTTTACCCTATTTATAATAATTGCACAATCTTTGAAAACTGTTCTTCTTAATAATTTTTACCTTAAAGGAATACGTACTACTAATTTCTTATCTAGAGAAGATAACTCTTTATTTACATATATCACGAATGTAGTACTGTCAAGTGATTCATTAGAACCCGGATTGACTAATATACATGTCTCATGTCTAAACATACTAACTGTACTTGTCACCACTTTTGCATTCACTTGTGCTTATTCTTGACTAAACGTAAAGATACGAGTCTGTACTCCCCCTTGATTCCTCTAGTTGCCCTACTATAATGCTGTGGAGGAATTATCTGCTATCGACCTCTTACTAGCTGATACGGTACTCCAACCCATTAGTTGCTGTTGAGATCGGTAAGTAGGGTACTGGTTAAGGGTAGGTTGGCTGCCTCTTTCTATCCTAGTTAAGAGAGGATATTATCACTTGATATGCCTTGTCTGTCCACCGTAAAAACACATCTGAGGTAGCCTACACACGCTGCTATGGTATTTTTTATAATTATTATATCTATTCATAATTATATCTATTCATTCCGCGATCTTGTTTAGAACTAGAATTTGATTTTTGAGCTGACTATCCAAATCTGGAGAATCTCTGACTCTGTGGGGAGTAAAGAGGATTACTGGTCGATCTAGTAGCTGAAACATTACTAGTGACCCACTACTTCGATTTTTCTTAAATGCTTGTCCAACATGTATACTCAAATACTTTTTTAAATTGTATCTCTCACTCTTCTCTCCCCTACAAGTTTCTTTGTCCTCAGAACCATCTGAATCATCTCTTTATACCCTTGATTATTAATCAAAACCATCTTTTCTCTAATTTTAAATTTTAACCCTTCTTTGAATTTTTGCATATAAATGCTCTTCATTAGCAAACTTGGGAATGGACTCCATTAATTCTTTTCACTGAGTCTTATATTCTGTTATGGTCTTTTTTATCCATTTTAGTAATGTTTTATTTCTTCTGGTTGTGATAGAAGGAGGTGTAGCATTGATCCATACACTATTACTTGAAATTCTCCCATGTCAAAGGCTTTGTAGACATAACTTACACATTCTCCCATCATATGACTTACTTTCTTTTAACAATCGAGTAACCACCTTTATTTTAAATCATCCTCTAGTCTCATATCTTCTAAATTTTTCTTTACCTTTTTAATTTGTTAACATAGTGTCTGTCGTATCACTAAATGGCACACTTCCTAACTGTCATATTTCTTTAATAAGCTTAGAAATTTTTGAAGTTGGTCTCGATAGCTCAGCTATCGTTAGAGTTTTGGGATGGTTCCTAGATAAAGGTATAGGTATAAATAAGGATAGGGGTATGGTGCTGGTTCAGGTTGACTTATGTCTAGGTAGAGTTTTGGGCATTCTAGTGTGCAATATACGCTACCTATACTTCTAATGTCATAGGAGGTGACATTCCCACTCTTAGAAGTGGATAATGAGATGGTGATGGTATTTATGTTTGCTTAGGTTCAGGATAAGGTATAAAGAATGATTCATATTATTATTCTTTCCTGGGAAATAACTCTTTTCGAGGTCCACCTCTTCCTCTTCTAGGTCTTGAAGATATTTTACTCTATAAAAAGAAACTAAGATTATATATACATACAAATTGGTCGTCATATATGTTCTAAGACTCGACTCACTTAATTTACTAGAGTCAAAAGTCATTTAGAAATTATGTAAAGCAAATTTCAAAATACTTTCGAAACCTTAGGCTTTGATGTCAATAAAATTGTCATACATTCGACCGTGAGATTTACTCGTGACAACCACCATAAATTCTTAATGTACATTTTTAAGTCCAGAATACATATTAAAAATCTATATTGAAAATTTATAAAGCTAAAATGATACCTATTTTTCATAAATACATATACAATATTTCTAAGAATTTCCTCCAAACTCTCAAAACTACAATTAACCAAAATCAATCTCAAACATTTCTTAAATAAACATTCAAACCATCATAATTAAAATCATATATTCTCATATAAAAATATAATACTCATCACTATAATAATATCTATAGCATAAAATAATATTATGAAAAATAAATGTTCAAATTTACATCAAAATTAAGTAGCTCCTAAAAATAAAGAAAATCTTGAGCAGCATGTGAAAACCCATGTCAAACAAAACATCTTTCGTATTGAGACAGATTCTTCAAAAAATTTTAAGCAATGAAACTCTTGCTATTAAACAAATGAACAAGAATCTGCAGCCACGTAGTAAAGAACAACCTCTCCAACAAACCCACCATGAGATGAATAGGAAAAGAGGAAAATCAATACATGAACTTGTTAAAATCAACCTTCTGGTTTTCCTAATTTACATTGATTTTAAGCTTTGTTAAGGTGTCCTGTAGTCTTGGAACTATAAATTGAAGCATAAATTTTTCCCATTTAACTAGATCAAGCACAGTCTTCGAAGGTGAAAACCATGTTAATGCAGGCACATTTACGTGGCTGCAGTAATATGTTATCAAGAACTGATGAAGGAAGCAATATTTTCCAATAATTCAAGCATCTAAGCATTGTTTCAAGGACTCTGGCATCCCAGTATTGATACAACACATTCTTAAACCAAGTGAGAAAATTTCTGAAACCAACATAGGATAAAGTTCTGATCCATCCACACATCATGACTTAATCACTTTCCAATACATTCTTCTATATTAAGAAGAAAAAGATAAGACTTTGTTAGGAGAAATTTGATCTGCTGATACAAGATCCCCCAGGCCATCATCCCAAATAATAGAAAGTAGTTCGACAAGAAAAGCTTCAAAGCATTATGTGCGAGGCTGAATATAAAATTATATTTTACTTCACTAGCTCATCCCAATCAAATGGTTAAGTAGCGTATACAAATAAAGTAATTAAAAAAGCTTGAAAAAAGAAGTCCAGAGAAATTAAAACAAAAAAGTGATAGAAGTGATCCTATGTTTTTGCATGTACATATCAGATTATGTGCATGTGTTAGAGAGAATTAGAGCCAAGGAAATAAATTGTTAGGTAGTTATTAACAATAAGGGTAGAACAATCATTCAAGAGGAAAAAGTAGTTAAGCAAGTTGAAAGATTTCATTTTAGTTTCTCGCTGACGAATCTTAAAGTGGTTGTGAGATATAAAAACTATACTTGGCTTGCATTTCAATATCGATTCTTTCTGATGTAAATAAAATGGAAGAAACAAACTACATTCTTGAATTCTTAGTTTTTTTGGTTAACTTTTCATTCTACAGATTTTGAGTTTTTTGGAAAAGCTTCCTGTAATTTTTCCCATGCTTCAATTCCTTCTTTGTTGTTGTTCTATGTTTTTATTTCTTCTTGTTTTCTGGAGATTGTCTTATTGAAGGCTAGGTTTAACAAGTGATATCAGAGCTGTAATCAGAAACCAAGAAGAAAAAGTGAAATTGATCAAGGGAGATTGCAGAATCACGAAACTAGAAGAACGGTGACTCAAGCTAAAGAAATGGTGACCATGAAATTTAGCTTGGAGAAATTTATAGGGGATAATGATTTCTCTCTATAGAATTTCAAGATGAAGGCTTTCTTGAAGCACGAAGGGCTGGATTATGCCCTTGAAGAAGAAGCTTTTCAGATTAAAGGAAAAAGTTTCACTGAGTTTGAGTTGAGAGAGATCTAAAGGAAGGCAAGAAGTGCCTTGATTCTTTCATTATCTGATAAGCAAAAAGAAAACATTTTCTTATTCGAATAAAACCTTTTTACTGTCGATTTATGCTGGTATCTTTCATCAAGCTTCAGCCAAATTTCTCTTACTGTTGTTTCTTTGGTTACCTTTTGATAGTTTTAACACCATTACCAGCATCTTATAAGCACTTTATAGACACCCTGCTCTATGGAAGATCTTCTTTATTAATGGATAATGTGAAAAATGCATTGAGTTCAAAAGAACTAAACAGAAGGAACCAGGAGAGAGATGTTAGCTTGGGAGAAGGTTTGCATGTAAGGGGAAGATCAAAAAGAAAGAAACAGAAAGGGAGAAAGCAATTAAGGTCCATATCAAAGGGGAAAGTGCTGAAGTGTTTCCACTACCACAAAGAAGGGCATTTCAAAAGAAATTGCCCTGAAAGACAATAATTGAAGACTCCTAAAACAACTGAGAAGCAAGGTGACACGGTAATGATATCTAAGACAAACTGCAAAGAGGCTTTTGTGCTTATGGCAGACAAAGAACCAACAGTGAGGCAAGAGGACTGGTCTTGGATTTAAGCTATACATTCCATCTGTGTCCATATAAGTCAGCCTGTTCTACGTTACAACTACAAGACGGAGGACCGATTGTGT
>JAVXUL010026070.1:0-11638 GCA_035590515.1 Trichilia minutiflora
GGGTGTGTGATGAGTACATAAAAGTGTATGTGTATTAAGGTTTAAATTTATTATTTTACACTTCAAAGTATGATTAAATCTCTCTATTTATGTATATTTCTAGTTTTTGATATAAAATTTACTTTGTTTGTAATTTCAGTTAATTTTGGTTTTTGTACAATGAACATAAAAAGGGCATAAATTTTCATAAAAGAGAGATATTCAGATGAATCTTGATCCATTGGAAAGATAACACATTGAGATAAAACTTTCATGTTTGGCCCAACCATCATTTCGGGCTCTAAGCTATACTTTTGATGCCATCAATCAAGTTATATTACTATTCTAATCCAACCTGACCTTGCTCCAGTAATTTGACCATAACTTTTTATAGAAAATTAGGTTTGACCTAAAATTAGTGGAATTATAATGTTGATTCAAATATATACAACTTTCATGTTGGATACTAAAACTGAATTCATTCATATTTGAGGTCATCCATAATGTTTTTTTTAGTAGTTGAAATATTTGATCTCCATTTGTTACTATTTCAGCTACCCATTTCCAATATTTAATTCTCTTATTTGTCTATAAACAAGAGGACGATTTTTGTGTTCTTAGAGGTGAATTAGAGATGTAATTGATGTATTAGAATCAATTTATTATGAAGTTCCATTCTCTCATCTCCATTTCTTTCTAAAGTTCTAGTTAAGGCTAGGAGGTTGATATTAAGGATGAATGATATGTTCTTTAGATTTCTTCTTTGTTTTTAATGTTTAAATTCTTTTTATTAATTGCATAAGCATGTTTTGAAAAATATTTTTAAGCATTTAAACTCTCTGATTTTTATGTAAATATTTGGCACATTGAATGCTTGGAAAAACTTTCCTTGATTCATTGTAGACATATGGCACAAAAAATGCTTTGAACATTAAATGTCTTAAAATATTTTTCATATATTTTTTATCAATTAATTTAAAGACACTCTTTTAATCAAATATTGATCTTTTAAAGAAAATATATTTTTCATGCATTAAACGTTTTTCATCTTCCGATTGGGATAATTCTTTAGTTAATTTCAATTGACAACTGTCACAGACTTCCAGGGTGTACTCAATCACACAGAATACCCCCTGTAAGCCTGTAAGGCATTTATCAAAAACTTGTTCCAAACATTTTCACAAAACACTTCTAATATACTCACAACCAAACACTCAAACTACAAGTTCAGAAAATCAAGAGGCTTCAAACACTTCAAATATATATATTTGTCAATACATAAAATACTCAACCAAATATAAATTGGCGAGATTCAATTTATCCCCCAAATCATAAATTAAATATTTATTACAAATCTGTTTGCTAATGATAAGAGTTTCATACATAAAAGAAAATGAAAAATGGACACCTGTGGATTAAGAATCAAGCAGGGTGAGTCGACATAGTTATACCTGAAGCTTTCAAGTCCTGAAGTGATCACCACCACCACCACCTTATACTAGGCTAACCTGAAAAGACTGAAAGGTGAGGGAGATGAGTATACGGAAGTATACTTCATGAGTGAACAATAAAAATAAATATACTTCTTTAAAACATCTTCAAGAGTTATATAAAACAACATTATTTCTTTTAGTTGAAAACATCAAAACATATATCCGAAAATCATTAGGCTGGCTATATCCTCGGTAATCTCCCTGCCCAAGGGAATCTCGAAACCGCCAGTGAGTTTATATGTAGATAAAATATGCCATTTTATAAAAGATAAGTTTATACAAGAAATAAAGTATACAGAGCTTTTCAGAAAAACACGCCCATCACTGACGTTTGCCTTAAGCAGCCACGGGGTGATGATCGTGACAAACTCGACGAGACTCACGGGTGGTCAATCACATCACCCACACAATATCACAATCAACATATCATACATAATAGGACCACCTGTGCAATCTTCACTCACCTAGGCAATCTCTTTCCCAGGCCGTCCCTAGGTAACCATCTAAGCACTCACCTAGGGTCCACATCCCAGTGAACACTCTCCCAGGCTACCAACTCTGTAGCTACAATAAATATACCAACACACAAGGTCGTTATCACCAATATATATATCATAAATCTTGGCCTATAGGCTATATCATCATCACAAATAAAAAACAAGGCCTATCGATCGCAATATCACATAACAAGCATAAATTTGGCCTACTGGCCATATCATCATATAAAAACATGTATATAGATCAAATCATTTCGAAATCAATATACAACAAAATACCAAGTAGTATTGAGCAAAAACATCTATATCATCTTTGCATATCATCATATATTTATAAACAAGATTTAAATAAAATAAAAAAACCAAAAAGAGTCCACTCACTACTTAGAGAGGGTCTACACTCCCTAATTCCTCTCGTTTCTCGGCGTGTCACACAGATACCTCGCTCGCGTATCATCGCCTAAACACAAGTATTCAAAATATATCAATATGCAGTTCAAAATGCTTATGAAACTCTTATACGTGCGCGTGCAATGCAAGCTAACCTCGGGTTTTCTAAAATCGGTTAATTACTTGAAATTGGCTAAAAATTCTCGTTATTCATCTAATTACTCATACATTTCCACCACGAACCTGTATTACGATCAGACAAACATAATATGGCTCGATTCTATCGTTTTGACTTGCGAACCTCACATGATCGTCAGAATAGTAACTCTGATTACTGGTCACATTTAATCAATTTCTCCGAACTTGCGTTTCTAACTTCCTACGACTTTCTTAATTCCATTACAACTCAAATGAAGTCTAAAATCTATAATGAATGCGATAAATCTAAGAATATCTAAACGAATGCACAGTGAATCCTATACGAATCAAAGTTATCAAAATACGAAAATAAATGCATAGACAAGGTAGAAATGAAGCTACAAACCTCGTGGTGTGGTCGGTTTGCTCTGATTTGGCCTCAAACTCGAAAAACCCCAAAATAACTCCCAAAACCCTAGCTCTCCAAATTTGATTCTGCGCTCCAATCATCAAATCGAATCTATCCACGAGTTCAAGGAGTCGAATGTGACCATGTGGTGAAGAGAAATCAAAGAAAAGATGAAAATAGGGTGTGGGTGTGTGTGGAGCAGAGAGCGTAACGTGAAGAGAGGAGGAGAAGAGAGAAAGGAGAAAAAAAAGAAGAAACCATGAAAATTTAACCCCCTTTGACCCCTATTTATAGAAAAAGGAGCAAATTATCATTTTATCCTTAAGTTTTCTTAAGGAGAAATTTCTAGAAGAGGGCGATTTCGATTATTTTACACGGATTCGATCGAATGAGTCACCCCCTTCGATTGAACGAATCAAGGTTCATTCGAATGAATCCTTCGACATTCACAGAAGTTAGAGAGCTTCCAAATCATCGATCGAACGAATTTATATTCGACTGAACAAATCAACACTTCGATTAAATGAACCAAGCCATTCGATCGATCGAACCTACCAAAATGGTAATTCTCGCTTAAGTCCTCTCTGAAATTCCAAACCACTAACAAGGTCCTGACATGCACCTTTTTAAACTCTTCCTAATCAACATAAAGTTCAAATATATCCCCGAAAACGTGCTGACAAACTATTGATATGCACGATTGATACAAATACATGAACAGAAAATATAAAAAATTATAAATATACCATTGAGGTGCAAACATGGGTGTCACAAATCTACCCCCCTTAAAAGAATTTTGTCCTCAAAATTCAACATACCTTAGTACTAGAAGAGATGAGGGTATTGCTATCACATTTGACTTTCGGGTTCCCATGTTATCTTCTCAACAGCATCACTTCTCCATAAAATCTTAACCATAGGGATGATTTTACTCCTCAATGTCCGCTTCTGACGATCAAGTATGGCTACTATTTGGACTTCACACTTCAAATCCTTTCGCAAATTGATAGGAGGTAATCCAATGACATGAGAGGGGTCAGACACATACTTCTTCAACTTAGATACATGGAAGACATCATGTATCCTCTGTATCTCTGATGGTAACTCCAACCTATAAACTACTAGACCAATCCGCTCAATAATTTTGAAGGGCCCAATATACCTCGGGTGGAGTTTACTTTGATTCCTGAATCGAATTACTCCTTTATAGGGTAAAACCTTCAAAAACACTTGTTCACCTATCTTAAACTCTAGATCCCTTCTTCTATTATTCGAGTATGACTTTTTCCTGTCTTGTGCTGTCTTTAACCTGTCTCGAACGATCCTCACTTTTTCAGTGGTGGCTTCGATCAACTCAGCATTGTCTAGCTTTCTTTTGCCCACTTTATTCCAGCATAAGGGAGTTCTACACCTCTGCCCATACAGAGCTTCATACGGTGTCATTCCTATGCTGAATTGATAACTGTTATTGTAGGCAAATTCAGCTAAAGACAGATATCGATCCCAACTTCCTTGAAACTCTAATACACACCCTCTCAATATATCTTCTAGTGTCTGGATAGTCCTCTTTAACTGTCTGTCTATCTGAGGGTGGAAAGCTGAATTGAAATTTAACCTTATACCCATAGCCTTCTGGAAATTAGACCAAAATCGAGATATAAAACGAGGATCTCAATCTGACACAATTGTCACAGGTATTCCATGCAACTTTATAAGCTTTGTCACAATAGAATTGCTAGCCTATCAACTGGATACTTAGTTTTAATGGGTAGAAAGTGTGCAAACTTAGTTAATCTGTCCATAATCACCCATATGGCATCGTGTCCAGCTTGAGTACGTGGCAACCCTACCATAAAGTCTATGGTAATGTGTTCCCATTTTCACTCTGGTATGGGTAGTGACTGAAATGTTCCTGCTAGCTTCTGGTGTTCAGCTTTAACTTGCTGACATATCATACACCTGCCAATAAATTCTGTTATGTCTCTTTTCATTCCAAACCACCAATAATTCTCTTTGATGGTTCTGTACATTTTCGTGCTACTAGGATGTATTGCAAAAGCTGAACTGTGAGCTTCTTCCAGGATGGCCTTTTTCAATTCTTCATCGAGGGTACACATACCCTACCTCTTAATGTCAAGACCCCATCCTGAGAGATATAGAAGTCTCCAACATTAACATCTATGATTTTCTGACAAGTTTTTACTAATTTAAAATCCTGCATCTGCCTCTCTTTTATCTGATCCTGTAGAGTCAGTCTTACAATAAAAGTGGCTAACACTGAACCATTTTAACTGCACTCTAATATCACTCGCAGATTTTTCAATTCTAATAACAAAGGGAGGTATGCTGATTGAACATACGCCACTATCACTGAAGACTTTTTGCTTAAGGCATCTGTCACTATATTAGCTTTTCCCAGGTGATAATCAATCACCAGATCGTAATCCTTAATCAGCTCAAGTCATCTTCTCTGCATCAGGTTCAGTTTCTTCTAAGTGACCAGATACTTTAAACTTTGATGATCTATAAAAATCTGACACTTCTCTCTATATAAGTAATGTCTCCAAATCTTCAAGGCAAAGACTACTGCAGTTAACTCTAAATCAATGGTTGGATAATTCTTCTCATGCTTCTTAAGCTGTCTAGAAGCATAGGCGACTACCTTCCCATTCTGCATCAAAACATAACCCAGTTCTTGTCTGGAGGGATCACCAAATACTATATATCCTTCTCCAGGAATAAGTAGTGATAACAATGGAGCTGAGGTGAGACGATTTTTCAACTTCTGAAAACTCTATTCATATTTCTTATCCTACTCAAACTTAACATTCTTTCTTGTTAAGCGTGTTAGTGGGGCAGCTATCAAAGAGAGACTTCAACAAACTTCTTGTAGTGACTTACTAAACCCAAGAAGCTTCTAATTTCAGTCACAGTCTTCGGCCTATCCTACTGTACAATGACTTCTACTTTTCAAGGATCCACAAGGATTCCTTCCTTTGAGACTACATGTCCTAAGAATACCACCTCCTTGAGCCAAAACTCACATTTTGAGAACTTGGCATACAACCTTCTTTCTCTCAACGTTTGTAATACAATCTGCAGATGCTGAGCATGCTCTTTTTTGGTCCTTGAGTAAACTAAGATATCATTGATAAAGACAATTATAAACTTATCGAGATAAGGATGGAATACCCGGTTCATGAGGTCCATGAATGCAGCTGGGGCATTAGTTAACCTAAACGACATTACAAGGAACTTATAGTGACCATAACGTGTTCGGAAGGCTGTTTTAGCCACATTATTCTCCTTAATCCTCAATTGATAGTACCCTATTCTCAAATCATTCTTCGAGAATACACTTGCCCCTTGCAACTGATCAAACAGATCATCAATCCTTGGTAGTGGGTACTTATTCTGGATGGTGACTCGATTCAACTAGCGATAGTCGATACACAATCACAAGGTCCCATCCTTCTTCTTAACAAATAACATCAGTGAACCCCACAGTGATATACTCGATCGGATGAAACCCTTATCGACTATATCCTGAAGCTACAACTTTAATTTCTTGAGCTCAGTTGGTGCCATATGATAAGGTGGCATCGAGATCAGTATAGTATCAAGAATCAAGTCAATACTGAAGTTAAACTCCCATTCTAGTGGCATCCCTGATAATTTAACTAGAAGTATGTCCAAAAATTCTCTCACCACAGGAACTTGGTTAATAGAATATTCGAAGGTAGTACTAACAACAACATGTGCCAAATATCCTTGGCACCCTTTTCTTATTAATCTCTATGCTTCCATCGCACATATCAAACTACCAGAAAAAATATTTCTCTCATATGTAAAAACTATCTCTGATCCCTCGGGCTCTCTGAACACAATTTGCTTCGCATCCATGGTTGCTTGATGCCTGGATAACCAATCCATTCCCAAAATCGCATCAATATCCTCCTTCCTCAGAAGAATCAAATTAGCTACTAGCTCAACTCCATTTACCATTACCGTACAATCTCTGAACACTATCTTCCTCAATAATTTCTGATCCAATGGAGTATGAACTATTATTTCTTGGTCTAAGGATGACAATACAATACTAGCCTGAGAAGCTAAGGCGATGTCAACAAATGATCTGCTAGAATCTAGATCTATCAATGAATATATTGGTTGGTTAACTATACCAGTTACTACATCTAGGTTAGCCTTTGCTTGTTTCTGGTTCAAAGCAAAAACCCTGGTATGAACTCTGTCGTGAGTCCTCTGAGTACCGTGAGATACCGGAGATGAACTACCCACTCCCGATCTACTATCAGAAGAAGGTGCTGCCTGTTTAACTGGTAGTTGCTGGTGCGAGTACTGTTGACTGGACTGACCACCTATCTCTATTCTCCCTAGTTTGGGACAAAACCTTCTGATGTGTCCTATCTCCCCACACTGGTGGCACACTATAAGATAGGACACGTTCCCATATGATAATGCCTATAATGAATACATCTGTCTGTCCTATGATCCTATCTCAATCTCTGGGTATGTCTTTGAGCCAAAAATCTGAATCTTGAGGATCTTTGACCTTGAGGAGAATGTGATGAGATGCTTGTAGGATTAGTGGTAGAGGCGCCATTGGAGGAATCACTGCTATGACTCTTCTTGGATGGTGAGCCAACTTGTATACTCAGATTTCTCCTCTTCTGAAAGTGGCTCCTTGATCTTCTGTCTCCTATCAGCTTCTCAGCTCAAAGTGCCATCTGAATCATTTTTTGTACCGTTGATTTTCTGACAGTGACATTTTTTTACGAATTTCAAATTTTAATCCTTTCTTAAATTTTGCGTATAGGCTCTCTTTATTAGTAAACTTTGGTACAAACTCAATTAACTCTCGTAGTTGAGTCTCATATTTTGTCACTGTCTTGCCCATATGCTTTAATTTGAGAAATTCCTGCTTCTTTTGATTACAATGAAAGGGATTGTAGTACTGATCTCTGAACTCTTTTACAAAATCAGGTCAGGTCAACTGTGCTGAGGCTCTAGCTTGTACATTCACCTACCATGTAGCTGCACTACCCTCTAATAATCTGACAGTTACCTTTAACTTATACCTATTCTCTAATTTCATATCATTTAAGTCACCTTCTAGCTTCCTAAACAATCTGTTGGCTTCTATCGCATCTATAATACCTCCAAAAGGTACACTTCTCAACTATCGCACTTCTTTGATCAATTTGGTCAACTTTAGGGTCGATCCTGATGTTTCTGTAGCATGTGCATTCTAATACACCATAAAGGCAGTTTATTGCTCGAGAGTTATCGCTGGAGGCATACCCATGCCTGGTTGCTGGTATTGAAGAGGGGCTCATGCTGCTCCTCTGGTTCTGGTTGAGGTATATATGACATAGCCTTTTTTTCACCAAGTATTACCTCTCTACATGGTCTACCACGACCTCTTCTAGGTCTCGAAGAAATTCTTGTTACAAAAAGAACACAATATTCAATTGCACGCATTTATTAGGGTGGTGATGCTTTTTATAACTCGACTCACCTAGTCCACTGAAACATTTTCAAAAATCATAAAATCACACATAAAACTTTAGTACATATAGTATGAAAAACATGTTTGGGTGTTTCAAAACCATTTAAAACCAAAAGCTTTGATACCACTGAAGTTATCACACTCTAACCCTTGGGTTTCACATGTGATAATCACCACAGACTTTCAGGGTGTACTCAATCACACAGAATACCCCGTGTAAGCCTGTAAGGCATTTATCAAAAACTTGTTCCAAACATTTTCATAAAACACTTCCAATATACTCACAACCAAACACCCAAACTACAAGTTCAGAAAATCAAGAGCCCTCAAACACTTCAAATATATATATTTGTGAATACATAAAATACTCAACCAAATATAAGTTGGCAGGATTCAATTTATCCCCCAAATTATAAATTAAATATTTATTACAAATCTGTTTGCTAATGATAAAAGTTTCATACATAAAAGAAAATGAAAAATGGACACTAGTAGACTAAGAATCAAGCAGGTGAGTCGACATAGCTATACCTGAAACTTTTAAGTCCTGAAGCGATCACCACCACCACCACCTTACACTAGGCTAACCTGAAAATACTGAAAGATGAGGGGGATGAGTATATAGAAGTATACTCCATGAGTGAATAATAAAAATAAATATACTTCTTTAAAACATCTTCAAGAGTTACATAAAACAACATTATTTCTTTTTAGTTGAAAACATCAAAACATATATTCAAAAATCATTGGGCTAGTTATATCCTCGGTGATCTCCCTGGCCAAGGGAATCCCGAAATCGTTAGTGGGTTTATATGCACATAAAACATGTCATTTTATAAAAGATAAGTTTATGCAAGAAATAAAGTATACAGAGCTTTTCAGAAAAACACTCTCACCATTTACGTTTATCTCGAGTAGCCACAGGATGACGACCGTGACAAACTCGATGAGACTCACATGTGATCAATCACATTACCCACACAAGATCACAATCAACATATTATACATAAAAGGACCACCTGTACAATCTCCACTCATCTAGGCGACCTCTTTTCCAGGCCGTCCCTAGACTATCATCTAAGCACTCACCTAGGGTCCACATTCCAGTAAACACTCTCTCAGGCTACCAACTCTGTAGTTACAATAAATATACCGGTACACAAGGCCATTATCACCAATATACATGTCATAAACCTTGGTCCACAGGCCATATCATTATCACAAATACAAAATATGGCCCATTGGTTATAATATCATATAACAAGTATAAATTTGGCCCATTGGCCATATCATCATATAAAAATATGTAAATAGATTAAATCATTTTAAAATCAATATAAAATCATATACCAAATAGTAATGAGCAAAAACATCTATATCATCTTTGCACATCATCATATATTTATAAATAGGATTTAAATAAAATAACAAAATCAAAAAGAGTCCACTCACTACTTAGGGAGGGTATACACTCCCTAGTTTCTCTCATTTCTCAGCGTGTCATGCGGATACCTCGCTCGCGTATCGTTGTCTAAACACAAGTATTCAAAATATATCAATATGCAGTTTAAAATGCTTATGAAACTCTTATACGTGCGCGTGCAATGCAAGCTAACCTCAGGTTTCCTAAAATTGATTAATTACTCAAAATCGGCTAAAAGTCCTCGTTATTCATCTAATTATCCATACATTTCTACCATGAACCTACATTACGATAAGACAAGCATAATATGACTCGATTTCATCGTTGAATTGCGAACCTCACATGCCTGTTAAAATAGTAACTTCAATTACTGTTCACATTCAATCAATTTCTCCAAACTTGTGTTTCTAACTTCTTATGACTTTTTAAATTCCATTATAAATCAAATGAAGTCTAAAATCTATAATGAATGCAATAAATCTAAGAATATCTAAATGAATGTACAATAAATCCCATACAAATCAAAGTTATTAAAATACGAAAATAAATACATAGAAAAGTTAGAAACGAAGCTACGAACCTCGTGGTGTGGTCAGTTTGCTCTGATTTGGCCTCAAACTTGAAAAACCCCAAAATAACTCTTGAAACCCTAGCTCTTCAAATTTAATTCTGCGTTCTAATCGTCAAATCGAAGCTATCTACAAGTTCAGGGAGTCGAATGTAACCATGTGAAATCAAAGAAAAGATGAAAATAGGAAGAGAAGAGACCATGTGTATGGAGCAGAGAGCGTAACGTGAAAAGAGGAAGAGAAGAGAGAAAGGAGAAAAAGAAGAAGAAACCGTGAAAATTTGATCCCCCTGACCCCTATTTATAGAAAAAAGATGAAATTATCATTTTGCCCTTAAGTTTTCTTAAGGAGAAGTTTTTAGAAAAGGGCAATTTTGATCATTTCGCGTTGATTCGATTGAACGAATCACCCCTCTCGATCGAACGAATCAAGGTTCATTCGAACAAATCCTTCGACGTCTATAGAAGTCAGAGAGCTTTCAAATTGTCGGTTGAACGAATTCATGTTCGACTAAATGAATCAACACTTGATTTTTCGAATGAAAGATCATGCCGGATGACAAAGTGCAAATTTCTTATAGTTATGTGTACATGTGTGTAATTAATATTTTGTATTTTGTTTAAGCTCAAAAGTTCTTGATCATCAAAAATGATTTTCAAAAAGGACTCTTACATTTTAAAACATCTTTGAAAATCATCTTTAAGATCCCTGTTATTAAATTTGAAAAGGTCGTGCATCAAAACTTTAATTTTTCAAAGTTAGTAGGATTCGGTCGAAGGAATAGGACCCTTCGGTCGAACGAAGCTGTCTGGCTTAATTCGGTCGAACGAATATGGATATTCAGTCGAACGAATTAAACTATTCGATCGAACGAACCTTGGGTTCGGTCGAACGAAAAATGGACAGAAACTATTTTTGAGTTCGGGTGAAGGTTCGGTCGAACGAGCTTCAGCCGAAGCTTATTCGGTCGAACGAACCGTGAATTCGATCGATCGAACTTGTGCAGATTTTAAAAATAACGGCTAGTTTGTACTGTGTAACGGCTAGTTTTTGTCAAAATCTATAAATACCTCATTGTTTGCACGTTTTGAGCTATTGAACACTTACACTTTCACTGTTACATTGATTTTAAATGAGAAAAACTACTTGAGCTTAAACTTTGCTTATCTTGTGTTCTTGAGAGAGAAAGTGAGCTTCACTTGTATTATTC
>JAVXUL010026081.1:0-11638 GCA_035590515.1 Trichilia minutiflora
ATAAAAATATTTACTGATTAATATATATATATATATATATATATTGAGATTGATGTTGATGTTGTTCGGTAATTATGTCCTATTAATAAATAATATTTTGGTAAATTGGATTGAACCAAAAGCTATAGATTAGTGATATGGCCTCAGGGTCAGTTAATTTGTGTTGTTTTCGTGACATTATATATAATGGATTTAATTTATATATTTTAATATGTGATGTGATGGTAGATATGATCCAAATAGAAATTACAAAATTTTTTAATAGTGTAGAGTAGGTCTAAAAGAGACCGACTGAGCCATATACTGATAAGACCGAGGTTTGAAATAGACTTAATTTTATTGAGAAGTTTCCAAATAATGCTATACATAATCACACTTATTTATGTATTTTCTTTATCTATTTTATACTTATGTTCATTTACGAGTATACTTTTATATACTTGCTTCGTTACATTTTAATTTAAAAAAATAAAAGATATACGAATATATCATGTGGTGGTGATTACATATAAATATAAGTATTATTAGGCATATTCCTGTATTCAACTTATAAAATTTAAAGTTGAGTTCACTAAAGTAATTTAACATAATTGTGTTATTTATTCATTTTGTTTGTGTAGCATCACGGTTCGATGATGATGAAAAGTGATATCGAAACGAGGGAATTTAAGTAAGGAATAGTTTTTGATAGGCTTTTAGGTGACAGTGATGAACCGAATTCCACGTTAGAATAGAAGAAAAAATTATCGGACTATATATATAGAGTTGGAACCAAATTGTCAACAAGACCTTTTGGGATAGATGGTGATTTAACTTCAAGAACTACGCGTGTTTAGACGAGAGTAATACCAAAATGAGTGACCTCTTGAAAAATTCTCAGGATAACCCATTGTCAAGAACAAAATCATGAGGCCCAGGGGTTAGGTCAAAGCGGACAATATTATTGACAGACTTAGACCAGATGTTATAATTAGTATCAAAGTCAACTCTCCTCCAGTACGATGGTGGTGGTTCAGGAATAAATCAGGCGGAAGCTGGTGGGCTTGTAATATCCCAATCTGATGAGGACGGGAAGTAGCGTCGGGACGAGAGAGCCTAAGTAAGGAGCGATTTCTGACATACTTTTAAGATAGCAGGGATAAACCGAATCCCACATCAGAATGGAAAAGAAAGTTACTGGGCTATATATGTAGAATTAGAATCACGTTGTCAACAAGGCCTTTTAAGATAGGTAGTGGTTTAACTCGAAGAACTACGCAATTAAACGTGTTTTGACGAGAGTAGTATCAAGATGGGTGACTTCTTGAAAAGTTCTCATGATAACTCATTACCAATAATAAAACCGTAAGACCCCAAGGATTGAGTCAAAACAGACAATATCATTGACAGACTTAAAGCAAATGCTTGATATGCATAATAATTAAATTTATTGATTGTTCTAAAATTTTAAAATTTTTAGTATCAAAATAGATAATATCGTTGATAGTGTTAAGTCAAACTCTAACAAAAAATATATAAAGGAATATTGCTTGTGACATCTACCAAAACACTTCTATTAACTTTTTTTTTATAATAAATCTTAAATAATTGATTGTAATTTGTTACAATCAAGTCATAAAGGAAAAAAATAATTTGGGGATAATTCAAACAATTCAAAGAAAGTTTTATACATATTAATTTTATAAATTACTTATGATAGAATTAATAAAACATAATCTATAATTGTATGCATATCTTATTTCAATTCAATTACACTTTAGTTACTCTTAATTTAATTTTCTTCTAACGAATGACATTGATTTATGTAATGTACAATTTTATTTAATTTGCATAGATATTCATATTCACTTACAACAATCTGTATAGTATAGTAATGTTAGTTTATAAATTAATTTATTGGACTAATTATTATACAAAAAAGTTATTTGAAATTTTATTTAAACTTAATATGAGGTAGGGTAAAGATTTTTATAGGTGTAGATAAAAATTAATATATATAATAAAAAATTTTAATTAACAATTTTTTAAAAATTTAAAAGTATATAATATAAAATGTTTTTTAATTTAAAAAAAAATAATTATATATAATAAAAGAGTGTTTGTGATTGTGATAAAAATTGGGCCCAAATAAATTTCACTAGAACAAATTTAAATTATAATTTTAGTAGAAATCTTCAATGTGTAAAGAAAATAATCTTTAAGAGACATGGATTATTGGTACAATAGTCTTGGATATGATCTTTCGTCTTGGGTTAGAGCTCAGAAAATGTATTTTTTATAAAAATTTAAGACAATTCATGGGTTTTATCCCATCTAAGTACACTATCATTAATCGAATTTTAAATTAAGCTATAACACAACTAATCCAATTTCAAGCTTGAATACCATCAAATTAATCCTTTTTCATGGATTTAAAACAAAAAAAGAAAGTATAACGGAAATAGATTTCAACTTTCTGCTTGAGTAAATTATGGTTAATTTAAAAAGTAAAAAATGAAACCTTAAGTACCGTAAGCCAGTGCCAAAATAATAGAAATATTATAACGGCTTAAGATTAGCAAGTAGAGTGTCTTTTACTGGCTATTACTCTTATTTGGCTTTTTTATTCTAAAACTGAATGCTCTTTGACATAATTATATTAGACTTGCTAAAAGAAAAGTAACAATATATTACACACTTAAAAGTATTTATATAGTTGAAAAAAGTATTTATTTTATTTTTTTATCTAAAATAGTATGAAATCTGTTAATTAAATAATAAATCCGAGTTAAAAAATATTTTAAAAAAGATAAAAAAAATATTATTTAATAAATAAATAATATATTTTGGGAGGATCAAATTTGAGAGATCACTTGAAAAGTATAGTATTATTGAAAACAAAACATATATCATTATTTGTGCAAATTAATTAGTAATAGTTTGTATATAGTTCACTTTCATTAAAAAGAATATATGCAATATTATTTAAAAAAAATTTAATCAAAATATATCAATAAAATAGCTATAATATTAGTATGCCACATATCTCAAGAGTATTTCTCCGCCTTTTTTAATTACATTATTTGTAATATTTAGTTAATTGAATTATAAATTATTTTAAAAGTTGTTATATTTTAATAGTCAATAGATAAATGATAAACACCTGATTGGGGTGGCTCATTGATTTAGGTTTAGGTGATGATCGATGTCTTTTTGTTACGGTCTTAAATTTGAGCTATTATGGATTTATTCTGACTGACGTATCAAGATATAAGTCAGAAATTTTCTCTCGTATTTAGTACCATTGTAAGGTGATCCCCATACACGTGTTAACTATTAAGGATGAATGCTATATGATTTACGGACACATACTTTTTAAGAGTGGGTACTTAGTTCCGTATTCAATACTATAATAATAGTTGAGAACGAATTTTTTTTATATAAAAAAAAAGGATAAATGATAAATTATTTGGGATATTTTAAATTGAGAAGTCATTTAAAAATTATAAAAATATTGAAAAAAAACCCTGAAATATAGCTTAAAATTTTAAAAGAGAGAATTAAAAAAAGAAGAAACAAACGTGAATCCGATTTTAATACAATCAATTAGAAAATATTATCATTTCAAATAAAAAAGTAAAAAAAAAATTGTCTTTAACACTTTAAATTAATTTTTAGTATCCTGTGACTCCTATCTTAAAATTTGTTTGCTGTCTTGTCATATATAAAAGGCAATAAGAGACCCATAAGTCGTTTTAGATAAACACGAAAACCCATGTGCTTGACTTTCCAGCTATTTTCATCAAATCGACCGAATGTTATCCTGATATTGATTCAGATTATGTAATCTTCCACTCGGAATAATTGAATGTTATCCCATTCCATATATAATAATTGTTTTTACAAGACTTGTTAAGATGTCCTAATTCCATAATGTTTACGCAAGAACATGTTGATGGGTTTTCTTTGCGTATAAAGAATGACGGAGAATTCACGGAATGGAGTTGGCAGCACTGCATGCAGATTTCTGTGGACCGTGTTTTAGGTTTTGTGTCGGGGAGTGACACCCAAATAATACCGTAAAACATAGTAGAAGCGGTTGCGCTGCAATACAGCTATAATATGGTACAATTTTTAATTTCTTCACTATAATTTTTAATTTTTATATTATAATTTTAATTTATATATAATAAAAAATAAAAATACAATGAGTAGTAGTCTCCTATACATGCACCATAGTTTTCCCTAATGAAAAAAAATTAAAACATAATAAAAATGAGTCGTATTCCCCTAAAATTTTGGTTTTAAATATCATGGCATGCAGTTAATGAATATAATAAATAATTTTAAAAATTTTTAAAAAATAAATACATACTAACGTAATTACCATATTATTTGAGTTATATTTTAAAATTAAAATTTTTAGATAAAAATAGCAAAATTTTACTTGGTGTCAAGAGTAAGTATCGAGAAACAAAGAGTGAATTTATCGGTACCCCACTTCTCACCTATAATATATTCTCTTGGTTGAAATAATAAGTTTTAAACATATCTACTTTACTCGGTAGTTATGTACCTAAGTTAAGAATTAGGATTAGTGTTAATTTTAACTTACACAGCCTTTTAAAAATTTTTTGACACACGTATTCTTTTAGTTAAGGTCAAGATTTTTTTATTTACTTATTATATTTATTTATTTATTAATTATTAATTACAGAAGTAAATTTTTTTAGTTAAAATTTAGATAACTACCCAATTCCTAAACTAAATATATCACCAATGATTTTTATTTTAAACAAAAAGATAATTTATTTTAATAGACTTTTAATGAAATACCAGTATTTAAAAAAAAGTAAAATTTTGATCCAGAATATGCATACTTATTTGTATGATTTATAAATTAAAAATAATAATATTTTTTATTTATAATAATTAAAAAAACAAAAAAGATAATTTTATAATACTTACAAATTAATTTATATAATATTAAAAATAAATATTACAATAAATTACAATAATATTATTTTAATTATATGATATTTCAACAAAGTTAAATTATCGATAATTTTGTATAATTAATTTTTAATAGTTTAGCATATTTAAATATTTATCAATAACAAAATTACAAAAACTTATATCATATTTTTTATGCACGTTAAATTTATTTTTTAAATAAAATATACTTTTAGGATATATAATTGCTTGAAGTGACACACAGAGGTTGGAATTGTTTAAAAAACTGTTTTCGTACGCAAGGTCGGAAACGTTGAGAATGATAAGCCTCGACTGGCCAATGTCAGGCGGAATTTTCCCTGAAATTTGGTTCTCTGACAAGTCTTAAAACTTATTGCATGACCCATTAGCAGCAGGACTTTCACCAGAAAGTTTATTTTTGGCGAGATTCAAAGTATTTAGTGACTTCCAGGAGAATATCTCGGATGGTAATTCGCCTGAAAAGGTGATTACCATCAAAGAGTAGTGTAGTGAGATCAGAAAGACTAGTCAACACAACCGGAAATTCTCCGGAGTAAAGATTCTTGCTTGCCTGGAAAACAGCCAATTTTTCCAAGAGCAACTTCAACAAGAATTTGACCATCGAAGTCATTGATTTCCAATCTTTTCAGATTCGAAGCCAATTTGCTAGGTAATTCACCAGAAACCGCATTGTTGCTTAGCAACAAGGTTGACGGATTGAAAGTGGTCCCAAGGCCCGGAGGAATTTCGCCAGAAAACTACTTATTTTAAAGCTGAACAGTGCGCAAGGCAGGACAATTTTCAGGAGATTTTGGCACCTTTCCACTAAGGTTACTTGAGGAAGCCACCACACCTAAAAAAATAAAATAAAAAAGCACATAAATTCCCCAGCAGTTGGCCGCTGAATTGATTAGTTGATGCCTCAAATGCTTCAAGCTTCGAATGTAGGCCAAATTCGGATGGCAAGACACCACTTAAATTGTCGTTAAACAAGCGAAAACCTTTCACTGCACGAATTTGGCCTATGCTTGATGGCACCTCTCCTGATACCTGGTTCCAAAACAAGATTCAACAGTTGAAGATGCTCTAGGTTCCCAAAATCTTCTGGTATCGAACCAGTTAAATTATTCATCAAAAGATCAAGTTCAACCAAATTTAAAGCTTAAACCGAGCTCGGTATTTCACTAAAGAGTTCATTATTTAAAATATACAAATTGGTCAGATTCTTTAACAAAAACAACCCGCTAGGAATACAACCAACCAAGCGATTTCTCGACAAATCGAATACTTCAAGACACAAAAAGGTCGCAATTAATTGTGGGATCTCACGTATCAAGTTCGCATCTGTGATCGACATAATCTTCAACTTCTTTTAACTTCCCAAATTCAACTTGAGATCTTCGCAGGCACAAACTTGTCATGATAAGCCAAGCCCAGAACTTCTAGATTGGACAAATCTCCGATTTCCTTGAGAAATACGCCGTCGAACTCGTTCTGATAAAGATAGAAAGTGCACAACTCTGATAAAAAAATTCATCATTTAAGATGAATATGTTTACATTAATGTATCGAGACAATTTTACTTTTTCTCCCTGCTTGAGCAAGATGGAGTACTTACCAACTATTCAGCTTCCAGTTTCCGATTTAAGCTGATTTCATTCTGAAATCACTATGTGACCCTGTTGTTCTGCAAAACTACTTGAAGTTGAGTTTTGTTGAGTTGACTTGATGAGCTTAGCTGACTATGACAACTACCGATTACTTACGAGACAATTGATGGATTGTCTGTATGCATTATTTACATATA
Source organism: Trichilia minutiflora (assembly GCA_035590515.1). Classification (NCBI taxonomy): domain Eukaryota; kingdom Viridiplantae; phylum Streptophyta; class Magnoliopsida; order Sapindales; family Meliaceae; genus Trichilia; species Trichilia minutiflora. The sequence goes on from JAVXUL010026081.1 coordinate 6,761, forward strand.
CAGAATAATGCATAAGAATGATAGTGATTCCCTGTACAAAAAAACATAGAAATAAGACTAAATCTCCGTTACCTAGAGAAAGGATGAATCAAATTAGTATAGGTAACTCAGATTAATTCTCCGTTGCCTAGAACCAGATGAATCTATCAGCATGGGTAACTGTTGCTAACTTCAGAATGCATAATTATAGATGGCAGCGGCCAGACCATCTTCGTCATTGCTAGGACATAGTACATTGATAACGGCCTTTGCATTTTCTGATCTGTTACTGAAAACAAAAACTAATGAAGTCGGTAAATAAGTTTAGAACAAAAAAATAGTTCAAATATTTAGGGCTTATAAAAGTTGAGTCTTCACTTGGGAGAAGAACAATAAGAGTTCTAAGATCATTATTATTGCCATAGTGAATAAGGACGATTAATGAACCCATATAAGAACAAGAACAAAATGTAAACATTGTGAAAGGAGAAACTCTTCAAAACAGATACTTTCCGACGGAAATTATTATCATTGAATTTTCAACCTGAAGCAAAATGTAAAGATTGTCAGAAAATTATTAGTGCATATCCTCTGTGCATCAATGCCCAAATGGTCAAGCAGCATCTTTATCCACTACCTTTTGAGGTTCCAAGTTGGAGAATCTCCAGCACGTTTGACCTTGTTTTTTCAACATTAGCACGGCCCATTTTGTTTACTCTGACCAATATGGCCTTATAGTAGTGGCAATCTCATCAGTAGTGCCTAAAAAGGCAACATCTACAATTCCAATATATGGGCCCCAATAAGAAGCAACAAAAAGAATGATAATAAATTAATCGAACTGGAATTTTGCTTGAGCAGTGGAATAAGTTATGTCACTTATGTGATACTTCAACACAGTCCTTAAACTTAAATTTTGTGGTGGCACTCAGAAACTTTAATCCTTTGATGACTGTTTGAAATAATTACATTTTCACATTTGAAGACTCACAACATAATTTATATAGCTAAAATTTACCAATCAGTTAATGCTAACAACGCAATGATCCGATCTAATCTACAGACACTTGAACTAAACTAGCTACAGTTTCTCTTTTCAGGATTGCTAAGGGAAAGTAATTATTTAACAAACAATGCACATCTTTGTGGTAGAAAACAGCTATTTGATACTGCGTTAGATTAAGTTATTAAAGGCATGAATAGCCTTATGTTCTTATTTCTTAAATGAATAATTATAAGAGATATACACATATCTACAGTGCTATCAACCCTCCAAACACTCTTAATTGGTCATAATCAATTCTATACAATTAGTCAAAAACATACGGTAGGATTTCAACACTCATAATTAATTCTATACCATCGGTCAACGACACATTCTAGGATTTCAACATTTCGACGTCCTCTCCAGTTGAATCATAGATATTTTATCATATCCAACTTATAAATGAAATAATTAAAACTTAGTTGACAGAGACCTTTTGTGAAAATATTACAGTTTTTTTTTTATTATAATATATATCATAGATAACTCTATTTTTAATCTTTTTTTTTAATAAAATTTTTATCAAATTCAACCTATTTTGTTTGATCTTACTGAACTAGGCTGAATGAAATGTTGGTAGCTGCTTTGTTATTACAATAGAGTTTTATAAAACCATTCATACAAACATGCAATTCTTTCAAGAGCTTCTTTAACCATAATTCTTCACAAATTTTTTGAGTTATAGTTTGAAGCTTAGTTTTTATACTATTTCTTATTATCACGTTTTACTTTTTACTTCTCTATGTTATCAAATTATCCCTAAATAAGGTGCAATATTTATAAGTGGATCGTTTATTTTCAAATAAGCCAATTCAATTAGTATCCGTGAAAACTTCAATTTTCTTATTTTCGGGTTATCTACTTAAAGATCTTTTAAAATATTTAACTATTCTAAAATTACTTTAAGGTGTGCTTCTTTTGGAGAATGCATATGTTGACTTACCACATTTATTGAAATGCAATATCTAATCTAATATGATATAGGTAAATCAATTTCCCAATCAATCTCTAACATCTTTTCTCTTTAACGTTCTCTAGCATCTTTTATTTTCTTCCCTACTTTCATTGGAGTGCCACTTGGCTTACACCCAAAAATGCTTGTCTTAGTAAGAAGATCAAGAATATATTAAGAAACATTCATTCCTCGTGTTGATCTGCTATCTTTATTCCTAAAAGTATTGCATTGATCATAAATCTTTCACTTCAAGCTCAATAACTAGGCTAACCTTTAATTTTTTATATTTCCATGATGTTAACTCTGATCAGGATTATATCATCCATATAGACAATTAGAATTATTTTCTTCCTATCTGCTGTTTGATGAAAGAACATAGTATGGTTAGATTATCATCGTTGATATCTTTGACCTTTTATTACTTGAGCAAATCTATCAAACCATGCTCTTAGTGACTATTTAATACCATAAACAGACTTCTTAAGTTTATATACCCGGTTTACCTCATCTTTTTTCTCAAAACCAAGAGGAACAATCATGAAGACTTTTTCTTCCAATTTCTCATTCAGAAAGACATTTTTTTATGTCAAGTTAATGTACAGGCCAATCCATATTAGTTACCAAAGATAAAAGTACCCAGATAGTATTCAATTTATCACTAAAGCAAAAGTCTATGTATAATCAATCCCATATGTCTGTGTAAATCACTTTGCAACCAACCTAGTTTTGTACTGTTCTAAAGTCCTCTTTGCCTTGTACTTAACAGAAAATACCCTATTTACAGTCAATTGATTTCTTCCCTTTTGGTAACTCAACAATATCCAATGTTTCATTTTTCTCAAGAGCTCACATTTCTTCTATAATTGTCTTTTCTTCTATTTAAGATCCTTTAAAGCACCCGTAATATTTATGGGAACATATTTGCTATCAAAATTAATATTAAAGTATGAAAAGTAGAAGAAAGAACATTATAAGAAACAAATTTTGCGATAGGATCTCAAGTGCATAATCGAGGTTGTTTTCTGAGGACAACAGATAAATTAATATTAGAAAATTCTGATTCATCTGGTTTTTACAGTGGTTCAATTGTCAAAGTTACCACGGGTTTAGATTATGGTTGTACTTCATGTGTGAGATTCTTAACATCCTTTAATTTTGGCGTCTTTAAATAAACTAGAATTTCTTTTTCATTCTGTTTTCTTATATCATTCTCCAAGTTAACATTAGGTACCTCAGAACTAGATGGAATGGGAATGGAAGTGACAAGTTCAATAAATGTGATGGGATAAAAAAAAGATAGATTATGATCTAACAATTCTTCTTCACTACTCGAGTTTCCCCTGAAGAAGTGATCAATAGTAAGCTATATTTTCAAATAATGTAACATCAAGACTAACGATGACCTTTGTCATAGAAAGATTATAGCATTTGTACCCTTTATGTGTAGGAGAGTAACCTATGAACACACATTTACGTGATCATGGATCTATCTTGCCATGATTAGATAAAGACTGTACACCTAAATACTCTAAGGAATACATTATATTTGAGATGGGATGTGAAAAAATGTTTGGATAGGTATTTCAAATGATAAAAAATAACTATGCATTCGATTTATGAGATAGATAGATGTCAAAATAGCATCTTCCCAAAACATATTGAGCATATTAATAGTAAATAGTAAGGCACAGTTTAGGAGATGTCTATTTTCTCATTCAGTAATCTCATTTTATTGAGTGGTATCAACACAAAGAACTCTAATGAATTAACTTATTAGATTTAAGATACTCTTCTAAGATTGTATTGAAATATTCTGTGATATTATCTGAGCGTAAAATTTAAATTTGTGTTTAAAATTAGGTTTGGATCATGGAGTGAAAAAAAAAACATTAGTTTTATCTTTTAGTAAATTAACCCAATAGACATATGTGTGATCATAAATAAAAGTTATAAGCAACTTTGCATGAATATGATTTGAGATTTTAAAAGGTTTCCGAAAGTGACTATAGATCTGGATTTAGAAGGTTTATATTAAGATTAAGGAAACAAATTTTTTGATATTTGACAAATTCATATAATTCACATTGAAATTGAAAAACTTCTTTATTTCAAAATATAGACAAAAACAAACCATTTCAAATATTGGATATTTGGGTGTCTTATTCTAAAATACTATAGCAAATATCATTATCTTTATAACTAGATACAAAATCACAAACTGTAATTTGTTTACTCATATTGGTCTACATAAAGTAGTAAAGTCCATAACACTCTTTAACAATGCCAATTGTCTTCCCGATGATGCCAATCATTTTCCCCAATGATAAATCCTGAAACAATAGTGAGAAGGGAGAAATTTAGCTGAACAATTGAAAGAATTTGTCAACTTATTAATGGACAGTAAATTATAGATTAAATTTGGGAATGAATAACATATTCTAAGGTGATTAGATGAGAAATTTTAATACTTTCTTTTCTTGCAATAGGAGACAATGATCCATTTACAATTTTCACTTTAAAGTTACTAGCACAGGGTGTATAGAATGAGAACAAATGAAAAAAAAATAGTTATATGGACTGAAGCACCACAATCAATGGTCTAAAATATTTTAGAAATTATACTCAAACTTTCAAACAATTACCTTTGTGTGCTAATGTGTTGGAACTATGCCTCCACCCCAACTCTTGGGCTTTGCAACCCTTTACAACGATGGAGCACATCGCCTAACTCATGCGCGCACCCCCAAGGATTCGAACCCTGGATATCTAATATTCAGCGCACGTCCTTGTAACCACCTGGGCTGTTAGTGTGTATACCCTAAAAACCATTCGTGTTATCGGTTTCAGGGCTTTTGATCTTGTATAAACCTTATATTTATTAATAAAAGAAATTGTTCTT
>JAVXUL010026092.1:0-11638 GCA_035590515.1 Trichilia minutiflora
ACTCACCTGGGGTTCACATCATGGTGAACTCTCTTCCAGGCTACCTCATACAACACTCACCTAGACGGCCTCTCACTCGGCCCGTGCTAGGCTACTTATATCACAATCACCTAGACAGTCTCTCACTCGGCCCGTACTAGGCTACCTCATACCATACTCACCTGGGGCTCACATCACAGTAAACTCTCCCCCAGGTTACCTCATCTGTAGCTACAGAAATCATACAGGCCATCATGGCCAATCACATCAACAGGGCCCTCTCGATCTCATCACCAAAATACCAACACAAAGCATAGAATCAAAATACCATAAGAAATCCTAGCCCTCAGGCCGTATCACCACAAAACAGAAATCAAAGCATGGCTAACCAGCCTACCATCAAACTCAATCACAAAACATGGCTCACAAGCCAAAACATCATGAAATCATTATCATAAAACAAAAACATAACACCTGGCCCTTTCGCCAGTCATCATAAGCAAAACCACAATATATCAAAATAAAGCATGGCCCACTGGCCGAATCCTCATAAATCCAACATAAAACAACCATCAAAGTATAACACATCATAGACTGGTCCATGACCAACATTCATGTCAATCAAGTTAATAAAACCCAAAATGAATAGTATATCGAATCATAAAACATTTTCCTTATAAGGATTCTACCACAAACAAGGGGCCCTCCCGGTCACCACACAAAATCATTTCTCCACCTCCACATAAAACATATCTATCGGTACTAACTTCCTAAAACATTAAAATATAAGTTTTGTCATGAAATCCTCGGTATTGGCATTTATTAAACATATGTATACAAAAGCATTTGAAATCGTATAAAGCAATAAAAACATAAAAAGTTTCACTCACAAGTTAGGAAGGGTACGCACTCCTTAAAGTTCCTCGCTCAGGTCGTGATCCTAATCCTCGCTATCTGAGCCTACATACAGATATCAAAACTTCATCAATTCGCATTTTAACTTATACACGAGACTCGAATGCGAGGAATGCACTTAACCCGAATATCCAAAATCGGCTAACCTCTTCTTAACTCAACCAATCATCTCCTTCTCAACACCCACAACCCACATTGCACTTAAGATTACGCATTTCAGCTCGATTCCACAATTCTGACATGCAGACCCCACATGCCCGTCGAAATAGTAACCCTGGTTACTGTTCATGTTTTCTAATTTTCTCCGAAATTACTTCTCTAGCTTCCTATGCCTTCCCCAACTCCATTACAACCCAAATAACATTCTAAAACTAACCGAAATACGGTAAATCTGCGAAAATACATACGAAAATAACTACGAATCAAAGTTCATAAAACATGAAAAGGGATATTCAAACAGGTTAGAAACGGAGCTACGAACCTCGTGGTATGATCGATTTCCTTCAATTTGGTCCGGAACACCAAAAGCCCCAATTTGAGCTCCGAAACCCTAGCTTCTTCCACTCGTTTCTGGCGCCTCTTGCTACAAATTGAAGCTACCAACATGCTCGGGAGATAGAATGCAGCAAGATGGCGAAGAGATATCGAAGAAACGAAGAAAAACGAAAGGGGCGTGTGTGTAGAGCAGAGGAAGATCGTAGGAAGAGAATGAGAGGGGAAAGAGAAGAAAACCAAAAGAAATGAGGGGGTTCAGCCCTATTTATAGAAATGGGGGTAAAATTACTATTTTGCCCCTGATTATTTAAGAAAAGAAGCTTCTAGATGAGGGTATTTCAGACTTTTTGCACGATTCGATCTACCGAATTTTACCCTTCGTTCAACCGAATGATGTTCCGTTCGACCGAGGATTCGAGAGCTCTCTGGAAATCTGGTGCATTTGATTCGGTCGACCAAACCAAGCTTTTGTTCGATTGAATCCCATTCATTCGAACGAACCACCCTATTCATTCGACCGAATGCTTTCCACCTTGAGTTTTCTCTTGCACTCAAGTTCCCGATCAATTCCCGACATCCATTCTCAGTCCTTAATCATTCTAACTCTTTCAAAACCTCAAATCAACCCTCGAAATATTAAAATCCTTATAGAACCCGGACGTACATTATTAAAAAGACGAAAATGCCCTTATTCGAAAACACGGGATGTTTCATGAATAGTCTCATGCATTGCTTTATTCTGTGTACCGATACTTTACCCTTTTCATGTATCGATACTTACTGTCTAACGTATCGATACTTTATCTTTAAGTATCGATAGTTCACCTAAAATTCCTGTAATTTAAGTCTTTCTCTACACGGAAGATTGTAAGTGTAATATGACCATTTTGAATTAATTTTGTTGAGAAATTAAACATTACAAAATACACACAATCAACTTATTCTCACAAAATTTCATCCAATTTATCAATTTTATTTAATACACAATTTCATCATAAAAAATATAATATATTCTACATGCTCACCACTCCTCCTGATGCTCTTTACCAAATCAATAAAATAAAATGTATATAATATAAAGGATGACAAGGAGAATTGATTTGTTAAAAAAAAGACAAGTTAAATAGCTAAAAATTAAAAAATTTAGAAGAAAAGAAAAAAATTACAAAAGGAATAGGGAAGAATACATTCTACCGATCAGGGAATCAAAATGGAGAAGAACAGTAGCAATAATTTTATACCATGCATAAATTTTTTTTTTAAAATTTATCAAATATAAATATAAATTTATAAATAAAATTTAAATTTAAATTATAAAATTAACATAAATTAATCAATTTTTATGAATATAAAATAAAAATATTTTAAATTTTATTTTTAATAATTAAATTATTAATTATTTTAGTATATAGTATTATAAATAAAAAAATTAATTTATAGTTTTATATTTGTATTTAATAAATTCTTTTTTAAAAACACTTATGAATATAAAATTATAAATTAAATATTTTTATAATATAAAATATTATAATCATTCAACAATTCAAATAAAATATTTAAATTATTTATATAATATTTGAAAATAAAAATAAAAAATAATTTTTACAAATTTAAATTATAAAATAAAAATAAATTCATATTTTTTATGAATATAAAATAAAAATATTTTAAATTTAATTTATAAAAATTAATTTTTTTAGTATAAAGTATTGAATTTAAAATATTTTATAAAAATAAATTTAATTATTTTGATTTAGAGATTTATGTGATAAAAGTAAGGCATTTATATGATAAAAATTAAAGATTTATATGATAAAAATATATATTTTTTCATTAGTGAATGGAGTATATGTCACTTGATTAAATTACGTTTTTTTTTTTATTACAAACTTTTTAACATGATTTTTTTTTTTTTTAATTTGAGTAAATGATAGGAGGTTTTTTTTGCTATAAACTTAGTGGGGGTGTTTAAAATTTAAAGAAACCATAGGAAGAGAATTTGTCATTCCGCTCATCCATGGTGATAACTGTGCATCCCTAAAAGAAGGGTCCTCCGTTTCATACAATTCAGTGGTCCGACTGGTTTCTCTTTTATCCTAAAGAGCCTTTATTAATTTATAATTTAGCACTTTTAGCACAGATAATTCAGGTTTTGTGCGAGTCAACATGCTACCACCCCTAAATAAAAAGCATTTACAATTGCTTTGGGCCGTGACCGTGTTATATAACTTATATCGGCCACCATTTTTGAGCCTGCGTTTACCATTCTCATTCATTCAAGAACTATGAATTGAGTTTAGACTTCACAAACATTTCTATAAGAAGCACTTTTAACTTAAAAGTGTATTTTATTTTTTGCTTCCTATGTTTATTGTTGTTAAAATATTACAAGCAAATCAACAAGTGTTTTTCTCCATTGTAGTTGCTTTTGCTATCTACCACCATTCTTTTGTGATGAAGAGCTATGAAGTTTATATTAGAAACACTTTGTGACTTGACAATGTATTAGATGTTTCTTTTTTCGAAGTATTACCATCCTATGTTTACTTGCTTTTTATTCTTATCAGTCTCTTATTCTGATGGATCACACAGCTTTCAACTTTGTTCTCTTCGTGTTTTTTGGACTTTTTTTTTTCAATTTTCTTTCTTGTCAAGATGGTTATAACAGATTATATAATCCGAAAATCAACGATTAGGTCTGAATTAAGTTATACTGAGGCCTTATTATTATTTAATCAAACAGTACCATTCAATGATTCTTATGGGTTATCTTATTTGGATAGTGATTTAAAGATAATCATTTACAAAACTTATTTTACCGTTTAGTTGATGAATAATAAATCACTTTGGATAATGTTTAGTATAAATAAATAAATAATGCAGTTCATCAATTGTCTCACGTACTGTAAATCGTGCATTGAAATTCTGAAATGTGTAATTGGGGTTCAAGAATCAAGAGAGGTTTAGGCGTAACATACGGACTACGGAGCTGCTTAAAGGTTGAAGATTTTATATAGTGCTTCCAAAATGACGTCTATTTTGAATCACTACATTATTTTTATTTTTTAGAAAAAAGAAAAAGAAAAATTGTATATATATCGAATGCACTATTAATGGGGTATATTAAGCTAATTATTTTGCATCATTTCGATATTTGGTGAGGGGAATTAATAAAAAAATGACCAACTTTTATAATAGTTATTCAAAAATACTCGTCTTTCAAATTTTTAATCAAAAATATCCAATTTAAATTTTTTTGGACGAAATCACCCTCGTACCAAATTAACATTAACCATCACAATATTCTGTTGAAGAGAAATCGTAGATTTATCAATTTTTTTTGACAGCGTTACCGAAGTTGAAGATCGACGAGCAGCAAGAACAGAGGTAGCTAACGGCAACTAGCAAGTAAGGAAGATAATCACACCAAAAGAGTTTCGATCTATGGACGAAGGTGAAGATATATTGAGTTGAGTTGCAGAGAGAGAGAGAGTTGTTGTGGAATGATTTTGCATGAAAGGGAATGGGTTCTGTAATTGAGTTGCAGCAAGAATAGAGAGAGAGAGAGGTGACGGGGAGAGAAGGTGAACAGTACTCGTGAACCTACTAAGTAGTAGGCTTTCCACTCCCTAGTAGGTTCACTAGGGAGTGGGCTTCCACTCCCAAGTACTGTTCACTAGGGAGTGAACTTTCCACTCCCTAGTAGGTGCACTCGGGAGTAGAATCCCACTCTCTAGTGTGCTGGTAAATCTTTTACCACAATTTTATTTTTGAATATAACAATTATTTGTGATATTTGAATGACTATTTAAAATAAATTATTGTATATTTATTGCAGTTATGACTGGAGTATTGACAATCATAACACTGGTTGGAGGTTCATGGAAAACAACGTCAAATGGTCATGAGATATATACCGGTGGAACCACCATACCTTGTTGTATGGATTCAAGCATTACTTATGAACGTTTTATTGAAATGTTGTATGAGATGTAGAGGATAAATCCTGCTGAGTTTAGAATTGAAATGAAAGCTATAATTATTGAGAATATACCTGCGGTGGATATTAACAATAAAATGAGCTTCCGAGTATTCATCAACGCCAATGATCCAACTTATATTGCAAGTATGAAGAGCTATTGTCCGTTGTTTGTGACTACTAAACTTGTTGGTGGTGTAGAGCATGTTAAGCCCAATACTGTGCAACATTGTACTAGAACTGAAGCTCCTATAGCCGTATTTAGATCATCTACCGGAAGTAATATACTGAGGGACACGATTCCAGTGGTGACAAGACAAGTCCAATATGGGTATGGAGTGTATGCGAATACTCCAGAAGCTCGACAACAGTACTCTCCACCTATTCAAGTTGAAGAGCCACAGAATGTTAGGTATTATGGTCATCAGCAGCAAGATGCTGAGCATGAGCAAGAGCAAGAGCACGAGCATAATGATATCTAGAGAGACTATGATAATAATGTTTCTAACAATGAGGATAGAATTGACACAAAAGACATCGATGCACTCCATGTCCACAGGAGTAGTCCAATAACTCAATCGTCCTCATCAAATCAGTTTATTAGATCTTTGCCCCCAATTTCACCAACTACAACCATGTCAAATGATGCTTCATCAAGCACAAAAGTGGGTGACGTGTGCGTCGGTCAGATTTTCAACACTAAACAGGAATTCCGTGATAAATTATGTATGATGGCAATGAAAAATCACTTTGAGATAAAGGTTAGCAAGTCAAGCATAGACCATTTTGAGGCAAAGTGCAGAGGTAATAGTTGTCAATGGCGACTTCGTGCAACGAAGCCCTGAAATGATGCTTACTTTCGAGTAACCAAAATGAATTCAATGTATAGTTATCAGAAAAAGCATCTTGAAGACTATCATCAACAAGCAACTACCCGTGTAATTGATCAGTTGATTAAAGACAAGTTCACAGACGCCAATAGAATTTACACGCCAAGAAATATTCGTGATGATATTCAAAGAGAATATAAAGTATGTTTATCGTACTCAAAACATGGCGTAGTAAAGAAGAAGCATCGAGGCTTTTAACTGGAGATCCAATTTTGTCATACAAGGCACTCCTATTATACTATCATGTGTTGGAGGACAAAAATCCAGATACATTAAAAGCTTTCCAGGGAGATGATGATGAACACTTCTTATATTTCTTCATGGCTATTGGTGCATGTATTCGGGGATTTTGGAACAATATTAGACCTATAATTATCATTGATGGGACCTTTTTGAAGGGTAAATATCGGGGTTCGTTATTTATAGCAGCCACCCTTGATGGTAATGACCAAATATTTCCACTTGCATTTGGTATCACTGATTCAGAGAATGATGATTCTTAGGAGTGGTTTTTTCGCAAACTTCATGATGCCATTAGTCCAATAGAAGGTTTGGTATTTATTTTTGATCGACACAATAGCATCGAAAAGGGGATTCATTTGGTTTTTCCAAATGCATTTCATGGATTTTATATTTACCGTATATCTGGGAATATCAAAACAAAGTACAAGAAGCGAACAAGGAAGACAGACACTTTCCTGCAAATATATTTTCAGGCTGCAAAAGTGTATCGTGTAAGTGAGTTTAATGAATATATGACAAGCTTAAGGAATATGCATCCGGAGGCAGCAAACTACTTAGAGAACGACGTTGGACTATACTCCAAAGATGGGCGAGATCACAATTTCTTGCTCAGCGTTATGACATGATGACCACAAATATCTCGGAGAGTATGAATTCTTTACTTAGAAATGCACGAGCTCTTCTTATTGTGGCATTGATTGAATACATAAGATCTGTACTCCAAAGATGGTTTTTTGAACGTAGAGAGTTTTTTGTGTCAGGAGAGGGACAACTGACCGAAGCAGTTCAGATAAAAATAGATGATCAATTGGAGTTGTCTCATACAATGGTTGTGGATCCTATCTCAAAATGGCAATATGAAGTGAAAGAGCGAGGTAAGGTTGACATCATTGACTTACAGTTGAAAACATACAGTTACAGATTATTTGACCTTCAATAATTACCATGTGTGCATACTCTTGCTGTTTGCAGACACGTTAGGTTATCATACATTTCTCTATGTTCTAATTTTTACACCACCGAAGTACTTTTGGCAGCTTATGCAGAGCCAATTCAGCCAGTTGGTAATGAAATTGATTGGGTTGTACCTCAGAGTTGTGGAAAATTAATATAAAGCCACCTAAACAACGTGTTACTGAAGGGCGATCAAGGAAATAACGAATTCCCTCCGCAGGAGAAGACGTGGTTAGAAGAATGTGTTCAAGGTGTTATGGTATAGGCCATAATCGCTCTACGTGCAAGAATCCAATACCTTTAAATTTTATGGAGTAACACATATGAAGTTCTTTAATCAACTTTGAATAAAATATCTGTGTAAAAGTATGTTAATGTTGGATATATTAGTTTTTAATGCAATCATGTATGTACTTGAATTGTAATATCAATTAAATAAATTATTATTTAACATCGTTCTATTCGAAGGTTGATTTGATACTGCATATACGTAGCTTATTAATTTTAGGTCTATTGTACGCACGTAAAACTCCAGGTTATATGTCTCGAAACAAGGTAAGGGTATTTTGGTAAATTGAGCACTATCGCTATAGCAAATCTCATAACTGGCCCGAATGCTACCCTTAGAAATTTTACAGTGTCTTGGTTACAACACCGCCAACGGTGCGTCATTCGGACTCGTATCGACAGAGATAAGCCATTTTCTAAAAAGTTGGGTAAAAAAGGGCTCAGTTTACAAAGCATCACCCCTCCACGGTTGCCTTGAAAACGAAAAATCAATGAGTTACGTATAGTTTTTCTAAAAATACAGTCGTTGCACAGAAAAACTAACCGTTACAGTGAAATCTGTCCATATTCGTTTAAACGAATTGTGTCATTCGTTCGACCGAACCAGCTAAAACGTTCGATCGAAAGAAGATTGAGCTCTCTGACTTCGAAATGGCAAACTTCATTCGATCGAATATGCAATTCGTTCAATCGAACCAGCAAAAACATTTGACCGAAAGAAGACTGAGCTCTCTGACTTCGAAATGGCAAAATTCGTTCGACCGAATATGCAATTCGTTCGATCGAATTGATATTCGTTCGACCGTTATTGGAAAAACATTCAAACGAACAAAAGGAGAGCTCTCTAACTTTAAAATGGCAAAATTCGTTCGACCGAATTTCAAATTCATTCGACTGAATGACTAATAGTTCAGTCGAAGGTAAAAGCCGTTCCACCGAAGTGCCTTTAAGCCAATTTGTTCGACCGAATTATTGAATTCGTTCGATCGAATTTCTCTGGTTTTAATAAATATAAAGGTTGAAATTCAAAGCACTTTAGGTTTCTAAAAATCAATAAAAATGACATAGATTTGATACAAAGTTTGGACCTTAAAACAATTTTTGTGAGGGCTATATAATTTTTTCAAACAATGAAATTCTTGCCTATTTAATTTCCTTAAAATAAATGCATTTTATAAAGGTTATTTATCATGAGCTTAAATAAATGCATTGTTCTTTACAAATTGTACAAAAATGAAAGGTGACTTTCTTCATAACTTGTTTTTCCTTTTTTGTTTCATCCTTGTCACATGACTTGACAATTATTCGATCTTTGCACTTTACTCATTTTGTTATCATCAAAAACATGGGTATATGACATAAAAGTCAACAATCTCCCCCTTTTTGATGATGAGAAAATGATACTTTCTAATAGATAAATACTTTCTAATAGAAAATGATACTTTCTAATAAAATGATATATACCACAAAAAGATGAATAATCATAAACATAATACTTTCTAATACTTCTCCCCCTTTGGCATCATCAAAGAAGAAAAGATCATCAAAAACATGAATATATAGATAAGTACAATGAGAAATACAGTGTGAAAGTCATAAACAAGCAAAATATGTCTAGACTCAAAACATACCCTGGAGGATTGAAAGTATCTCTTTAAGGGCGGAGTCAGTCTGAACTTGAGATGTGCAAAGTTGATGCTAGATATCAGAGAAGGCACCATCCATGTGAAGGATCCGACTCTCCATAATATCAAAATGAGCATCAATGTGATCAAAACGATGGTTAAAACCTTCAAAGCGAGCTCGCTGATGTGTCTCGAGGCGGTGAACCCGGTCCTGGAGCTCTTAAAGAGAAGGCTGAGAGATGGAGGCAGAAGGAGGTACAGAGGACTGAATGTGAGACAAGGAACCTTTAAGAAGATCAAAACGGGCATCCATCCGAGTCTCAAAAGAGGCAAGGCGCTCCAACAAGGAGGGATCAGAAGGACCCGTAGAGAAGGATGCTGGGACCGAAGTGGTTGAGGTAGAGGGAAGCTCAGTATCTGCAGGAGGAGGAGGAGGAGGAGGAGGTAGTACTGGAGGTCTCCTACCAGATTTCCTAACCCAAGAGCCATCGTCTAACTGCCTAAGCCCCATGCAACCAAGTGATCGCTCATCAAAACCCTCAAGGGTGGATGTATCTAGTGTCTCCTCATCATCGAGTGGGACACCAAAGTGTCGAAAAACACCCTTTATAGTAGATACAAGTGCTTCTTCATCAACTTGATAAACCAAATTGTTATAAAATACCCTCACTAGTCTAGGGTACACAGTCTCTTTAAGAAATAATAAGTGCTCTCATTGTTGAAATCTAAAGAGGTCATCCAAACTAAGAGTTGTGACTAACCATGGGTCTATAACTCTACCCGATAAAATCTGTCGTTTAGCATATTATTTATTAAATTTCTTGACTAGAGCAAGAGAGGGAAATAGGTTTGTATCATACCGCGATTTTGACCGTTGTTCATGCGAAGAGTCATCGGCCTCTCTTTGAATGCACTTTCATCGTCCACTCATGATATTTTTAAAAGGAAGGGATGTGATTTTATATACAGAGAGAAATAAAAATGATGATTAGAAGTGTAGAGAGAGAGAGATTCGATTGAAAATGAAGTTCGGAGGTATGTTCTATATATAGACGTGCTGATTTGATCGAACGAAGGGCACAATTCATTCGACCAAAGTTATGTTCATTCGAACGAATAGAACGATTCGTGCGATCGAATCTGGAGGAAAACAAGTCAAGATAGCAGGTCAAGAATTCGTTTGGACGAATATCAGATTCGTTCGATCGAATTTTGGAGGATAAAATTCCAAAGAGCAAGGCCAATTTTCGTTCGAACGAATTGATAAGTTCGTTCGACCGAACATGTGAGAACTCAGAATTTTCTTAAAAATTTTTTTTGAGGCACGGGATAGTGAGTTTAGATAATTTTAAAGAAAATAATATAAGTGAGGCAAAATATACAAGATAATAAACTTCAAATATGTATCCAAAAAAAAATTGATTGATATAATTGAGTTAAAAAAAATAATACCATCAATCAAATGAAACAATTTGTGTGTGAAATCATTAAGTAATTTCTAAAATCCCTAATTCTTTTCTCAAGTAGCAAAATCTATCTTCACTTAGAGGTTTTGTAAAAATGTCCGTAATTTGTTTGTCCGTGGGGACAAATTTAGTGGTTATATCACCTTTAAGTACGTGATCTCTAAGAAAGTGATATCTAATTTTAATATGTTTTGCTCTAGAGTGGCACACGGGATTCTTAGATAAGTTTATGACACTAGTATTGTCACACAATATAGATGAATGGTCTAAATGTACTCCATAGTCTTTAAGTGTGTGTTGCATCCAAAGAGTTTGGGCATAACAACTTCCGGTGGCAATATACTCGACTTCGACCGTGAAAATTACAACTGAATTTTGTTTCTTACTAAACCAAGAGACTAAAGAGTGACCTAGGAAGTGACATGTCCCATTAGTACGATGCAAAGTCGGCATCGGAATAATTTATTAATTCAAAATGAGTCCCCCTAAGATACCAAAGACCATTCATTGTGCCTCTTAAATATTTGAAAATTCTTTTAATGGCACTCAAGTGTGACTCTTTTGGACAAGATTGAAATCTAGCATATACACATACGGCATACATAATGTCCGGTCTACTAGCGGTAAGGTAGATAAGAGATCTAATCATACCTCTATACCTTTTTGTGTCTACTTCTTTATCATTTATATCCTTGTCTAGCTTTAGAGATGTGCTCATGGGAGTTGTGGCAACTTTGGATGATTCCATCTTGAATCTCTTGAGTAGATCCTTGATGTACTTGGATTGATTGATGAAGATTCCAT
>JAVXUL010026123.1:0-11637 GCA_035590515.1 Trichilia minutiflora
TTTTACCCTTATGTATAATGTTGACCAAGGGCATTATGATAAATATACCATAATTTTGGATTTATGAAAATTCAAAAAATATATTAATATATGTAAATATGAAATTCTTTAATGGTTAGAGAATTGGACAAATATTAGAATTTATATGAATAATATTTTGACACTTGGCATATTTATATATATTTAATATATTAATTAATTAATTTTGAATTAATTATTCTTGGTTAAATCTATTATGCATCTTTGTCTTGAGCTCACCTATGTTTTATGAACTTGGATGTATCATATAAGTCCATTATTAAATTATAATATTTATTGTATAAATATTTGATTTATTAAAAGTGGAAATTAAGTCATTTTTGGTGTCATCTTCTTCCTCCTCTCACCTTGCACGAATTTGCAGTCATGGGAGCTCGAAGGGAGGGTTTCAAGTGAAGAGATCTTATACTTTTGAGACTCAAATTCATTAAAGAAAGAAAGCTTGCAAGGTAAGTACTTTGAAACTTCATTTTGCCATCGAATTTGTTCATTTGAATGCATAGTTTTAGTGTTTGTTTCTTAAGAAGAAAGCTTTCAACAAGAATAGGGAAAGTACTTGGCTGCGACCTTGACTCCTTACATTTTCTTGTCCACCTTAATAGTATAGATATCTATCGCAAGGTCAAGAATTCTATAAATCATTCATTTAGGATGTAAACATCCTTGCGATATCAAAAACCAATTTTCTTTTATATTAATAGAATGGTTTAATACAAGTATCTCATTTACATATTTATTACTGCTCTTGAAAATGAAAAGAAACTTCTTTTACACATGTCTCTAAAGGTAATATCTTTTTAACATATGATCGTTCCATGCCTTTCTTACTAGAGTGTCATCTGGCCTTTTCAACTTATAAACACTTGGCCTTATGAAGCATGTTACCTAATATAGCTCTTCCCAATTAGCCTTAAAGCTTCTGTTGGTGAGCACCCTTATATTAATGGTAACCCTTTTAAGTACTAGGTCCTCTACTCTGAAAGATCAGGGTTTAACCCCCTTGTTATAGTATTGGACCATTTTTTATTGATATGTAGTCACTTTAATTAAGACATAATCTCTCTTTTCCTCTAATAAATCATGGTCAAGGTGCATAATCTACTGATTTTTCTTTGTTGTCAAAATAAAGCATGAAAAAAATAAGAGTATTCATTTCAACAAGCATTACATCCTTAAATCCATATGTTAATAGATAAGGTATCTCACTTGTGGCTATTCTAGTAGTGGTCCTATAAGCTCATAGTATTTCTGCTAACTCCTCTGCCCGTGCCCTCTTTTATTCCCTTAGTCTTTTTTTGAGTAGTTTCTTGATGATCTTATTGGTAGCCTCTACTTTTCTATTAGCCTTGGGTTGAACCGGTGATCCTAGACTCAGATCAATATTCTAATTTTGACAAAATCTTCAAAATCTTTATTATCAAACTGCTTTTCATTATTAACAATCAACACATTGGGTATCTCATGCTTGTATAGGATGTTTTTTTCTGATAAATATGGTAATATTCTCCTCTGTTATTTTGGATAGGGCCTCTACCCATTTAATGAAGTAATCTACTATCATGATGGTATAATTAACTTATACTCTATCTGTAGTAAATGGTCTTATCAGATCTAACCCCCATTGTGCGAACGGTCAAAGGTTGAGCAGGGTAGTGAGCTTTTTAAGTGGTTGCCTTGACATATTATCGTGTAATCATAGCATGGTCGGACTGTTTCATATGCGTCCTATCTCAAGGTAAGCTAGAAATATCCTTGCCTCAATACTCTATGGGCTAGTGTTATAGATCTTCCATGGTCTTTCCATATTCCTCGATATAGTTACCTTATGAGGATCAAAATATCTCAAATACAAGGTGCTAAAGCTCCTTTTATAAAGGATGCCATTAATTACTGTGAACCGGATAGCCTTTCTCTTTATCTTCAAGGCTTCCTCTCTTTCCCTTGGCAACCTACCTTCCTGAATGTATGATTTGATAGGATCTATCTAGGTGGAGGATTCATTGCCTATAGTTATGGACTTGGTTAAGTCAGTTGGATCTATACTCTTATGAGCTAGGGTTTTTATAGGTATGGATTTGGGGATCTTTTTTGAGAATGATGATACCAATTTTGAGAGGGCATCAGCCTTAAAATTTTTGAATCTTAGAATTCGTTCCACTTGTACTTACTTCAATTGATCTATTAGTCCATGTGCTTTTAACAAGTAAGCTTTCATATTTTCTTCTTAGGCTTAGAATAGCCTGTTTACTTGATTCACAATAAGCTTTAAATCACCCTTCACTATCAAGACCTATATTCCAAACTCGTAGGCTAGACTTAGACCTGTCAGTAAATCTTTATATTCTCCCTCATTATTAAATATGGGAAAGTTAAATCTAATGGTACACATAATTTCTTTGCCCTTAGGTCCAATTAGGATAATTCTCATACCTCTATCATTTATATTTGTGACCCTATCGATCAACAGTAGCCATAGGGGAATGGGGTTTAGGGGTATCCCAAGGCCACCTATCGTTTCTTCAAGGAAATCCACTGTAAGTTTTATTATCATGAAGGTTTTATAAATTGTTCTTTATGCTACAAAATCTATTAAGGCCTGCCCTTTTATGGTTAGTAGTATATATCATATTCACTGGACTCGATTGACCATTTGACAAGCCTCTTAGATAAGTCTAGCTTGTGCAAAATTTGATATAAGTGCTTATTAGTGAGAATAACCACTAGATGAGACTAAAAATAAGGTTTTAATTTTTTTGAGGTTACCATTAAGGCTAATACCAATTTTTCTAGAGAAGATTACCATGTCTCAGCATCTAAGAGTGATTTACTAGTATAATAGATAGGCTTTTTAACCTTCTAAGGATCTTTCTTGATCAATACAAAACTAAACGAATGGTCACTAACCGTTAGGTATAATAATAGCATTTCTCCTTGGCTTGGACTAACTAGTTTCAACACAAATCCCAAATAGGCTTTGAGCTCCTCGAAGCCCTTTTTGCACTCTTCAATCTACTTCATTCCTTTTCCCTTTCTTATAGCTTAAAAGAAAGGAAAACATCTGTCACTAGACGTAGAGATAAACCTGTTCAAGGTTGCTAACCTTCTTGTCAAGCTTTGTAATTCCTTTAGGGTTTTTAAAGCCTTTAAGTTCATAATGGCATTGACTTTTTGTAGATTGGCATCTATTCCCCTTTCATTCACTATTAATCTTAGGAATTTTCTTAATGTGAATCTAAAAGCACACTTGTCAAGATTTAACTACATTTGGTATTTTCTGAGTAGGGAAAAGGTTTTTTCCAAATGATTAATATGCTCTATAGCCTTGAGTGATTTGGTGATCATGTTATCAATTTACATTTCTATAATACTCCTTATAAATGGCTTAAATACCAGTTTACTAGCCTTTGAAAGGTAGCCTCGTATTAGCCTCGTATTTTTAAAATCAAATGACATGACATTATAATAATAAGAGCTTTGATCCAGGATGAATACGATCTTGTCCTGATTTAGAGAGTGCATCCATATCTAATTGTACCTTAAGAAAGCATCTATAAAGTTTAATAGTTCGTACCCTATGGTAGAATATACCAATTGATCAATCAAAGGCAAGGGAAAACTATCCTTCAGACATGCCTTATTTAGGTCGATGAAATTAATACACATATGCCAACTATCATTAAATTTTTTTATCATTACTATATTTTCCAACCACTCTGGGTACTTAATGTTCTTGATAAATCCTATCATGAGTAGCTTGTCCACCTCTGTTTATATTGCCTTCCTCTTTTCAAAGTTGAAGACTTTTCTTTTCTACTTCACTAATCTACAGACAAAATTGGTTGCCAATCAGTGGGTTATAACATGGTGTCTATCCCATGCATCTCCTTGTGGCACCATACAAATACATCTATATTTCTTCTCAATATGACTACCAGACTTTTTCTTTGTTCGAGAGTGAGTTAGATATTGATCTTGATTTTCTTCTAAGGATATTGTTCATTGATAACCACCACTTATAGATTTTCGACTGGTTCAATGATGGTCCCTCGATAAGCCATACAAGGGAATCTTTTTGAGTGCTCAGGGATTGTATCAGGCACTTCCTGTGCATAGCTTCTTCCTCCTTCACTAGTTCAATTCATTCTTCAAAGACTTTGAAAGGTCTTTTTACAATGCAGTAAGTCTCTTCTATAGTTACAACAAAGCAGGACCTAGCTTTTCTTTAGTTACCCTTGACTACTCTTATTCCTTCCCTCATCTTGAATTTTATTTTTAAATAATGCACACTTTCCACCATCTTAGCATTTTAAAGAAAAGATCTTCCCATAATAGTAGAATAGGGCACTTTTAAATCTATCATCTAGAAGAAGACCATAATCGTTTTTTGATAAGGCTTATCTTTCTTTGTCACACAGGAAGGTCTAAACCCATACAACGCAGAATCTACTTACGAAAACTTTAAATCCTCTATTCTTAAGGAATCTAACATATCTTTGAATATGATATTTATAGAACTACCCACATCAACTAGCACCCTATTAATCTGTTGTGATGCGAATCTTAATGTTACCACCAATATGTCATCTTACAATTAATAAATCTTAACTTCATCTTTATTTATAAATATGATTGGGATCAAGGTTACCCTAGGCTTCTTATCTACCCGTACATTCATCACCTAGGTGTCAATTGAATGGTTCAAAAGAAAATTGCATGTATAATTTTTTCAAGCATTGTTGGACTATCTGGCTAGAGTGGAATCTCCTAATATGACTATATTCCTTTAGTTAGGGTTGGGGATTTCACCTTTACGGTAATGCTTATTTGATCTCAATGACGCTTGCTGGATTCCTATCACATGGTTAATAAGGTAGTTGTTCTTGATTAGAACTCCACTTGATTTTGCAAGTCTTCGCATTGGTCCATGATGTGATCATGCTCTTTATGAAAATTACAGAATTTATCCTTAGGCCTCTTGATCGTCCCTTTTTTCATGCGTGAAGGGTGAGACATCAATAACCTATGTCTTTTGGCATCCTTGTAGAACTCTAACAATAGGGCCTTTAGGGGGTACGGGATCAACTTTCATCTTGGTTTACCTTCTTAGAAGGACTATTTGTTTAAATTGGGGTAGGACTTAGGTGGCCCCCTTTCCCTCTTGTCTTCAAACCTAAGGTGATTCTCAGGATCCCATCGATAGTTTACCCTATCTCTCTGCTTTTTACTTGTCGATTTATCCCTTCTAGGTGTATTCATTTGGCTTTCATCTTTTATCTTTAAAAGTGTCTGTCCCTCTATCTCAATTTCATCAAACAATTCATACTTAACAGACTTATAACTATCTATAAATCGTCAATGAATGGTATACTAGGCACAAGCGCTATACGAAGATCTTTTTTTAACCCATCTAATGTCGAAAGGTGATAGAATGCTCCCAAATCCATAACTTCCTTGTGATACCTGCGAACAAAGTTTTTAGGGTCTTATTTGGTCCCTGTCTCATTATTTACAAGGAGCTCAAATTTCGAAAAATAACTAGGGCTCCCTTGAACTCACTTTCAAAATTGGTTATTAATGATTCAAAATTGTTGATGCTTCCTGAGGCAAAATTTTTACACCACTATCTTGCTGGTCCTTTAAGCGTTAAAGAAAAAGGTCTGTACATCTGTAAATCTATCAATCCTTGAATCAACATCATCTCTCAAAAAAGATACACCTATAAAGTCAAGTCTATTTTCTTAGTATAGGGTGCTAATTATAGTATTTTAAATTTTTTAAGAAGACATAACCCCATAATCTCTTCAGAGAAAAGAGATATAAAGGTGGAGACATCATAGACCTCCATGAAACAAGTTGTTCCTTTAACTCCCAATTCACACAATATTTTCTTAATATAATCTTTCATCTCCTTTTGACTAATAGCCACAACTGCCTCTCTTTCACAAACATGTTTTTTATTAAGGTAAACCCTTATATCCGTAAAAGCTAAACTAGGCTCGGGTCCATTCATACCCCTTATATCGAAACTTCTATCGGTTACAGATTTTAAAAGGCACATTCGTACTCCGAAAAAATGTAAGCTCTTCTGTCGGTCTTTCCACTATTTTGATTATCCTCTTTTGTGTTGCTCTCGTTTAGGGTGTGGTGCATGGATGCCTATAGCAAGTGACCTTCCAATAGCTTTTTCTCAATTATAATTAGGGGTTTGGCTTTCTTTTACTTCTAGCAGTGTAGTTTCTTATACCTCAGCTCTTAGAATAGAGTCCTCTATTATCCATCTTTTAATCTCGTGGATCTCATTTTCTAGCATCTTTATTCTATTGATCAGCAACCTTGTCAATTTTTCTTTCCTTGTTCTTGACTCCCTTGACAATAGTAGCCTTCATGCACTACTGTAATCCTACATGTAGAAGGTGTATGGGTATTCTTGTATGTCATACTTGCATTGGAGTTGGAAGTTTTTACCTCCTGGGTTTGATCCACTGTCTCTATAGCATTATCCTCTATCTTAAGCCTCCTAGTTGAATAGCTTTTGTTATTCCTTACCATGGGCATTAGACGCTCTTTTCACCTTTTTACTCTTCACAAAGCTTTTCACAAATGGCTTTTTGTTCAAAGATCCCCACAGACGATGCAGTTGTTGATGTATAAAGTAACCTAATCCTTCTTCTACCACGTGTGTGTTCCATAGGTGACTCCGTCTATACAACTATAGTGTTGAAGAGTTCAATTCTTTGGTTCCTGCAAATCTATAAAATAGTGAGAAATCTAAATGACACCAGGTGCTTTCAACAAAAAAACTCCAATGCCTAAGTCAATGAGGGTGTATATGAGTTAATAGAATCATTTCTCTTTCTTTCCCTTTTTTGTTGTATGTTGTTTTTACGTAGCTTTATCTAGTTGAAACCTCTCTCTTTTATATTTTCTATCCTCCTTTTCTCAATAATGGGACTACTCTACTTTAGTCATTAAATTGATTGTTATTATAGAATGAGAATGATTGGAGCGTTTGTTAGCGGGTTGCATGTAAGCTATCCTAATAATGATGATGCTACTATCATTAGTCAACAAGGTAATAAATTCTCTTTCACTAATATTGTCAACGTTTGTTATTTGATGGGACAAGTTAGCTAAAGTAGATGTGAGAGTGACTCAACCCGCGACTCAGGTATGACCTTAAATCATTTTCATTTTTGTTAGATATAGGATTCGTCTTAGACACATATGGATGCGCACGCATGAAACTCTATAGCAGATTTCTTTTTAGTACTCTACACGATACACGTGGATTAATGCAGGTTTTCACTGACTTGTCCCATTTTGAGAACCGACTCAGGGATATTTCCACTTAGAAGTAATCCTTGGCCATGTGGAGTAATTCTTTAACCTAGAGCATGGGGGAATATGAGGTGATTGAGGCCTAAAATGTTGACTTTTCTTAACATTACTTTTTTATTAAACATTATATATATAGATAGATAGATAGATAGATAGATAGATAGATAGATAGATAGATATAAAGTGTTTGAGTTTTAGGTAAAAAAGTAGGGATTGTTAACCCTTACTTCAATATTTAATATTTTTTTAATATAAATTGATATCATAAAATTATAATTTTATTATATATTTATTATTTTATTAAATTTTATGTATTTAAAATTTACATCATACATAAAGATAAATTTAAAATTTCTTTTTCAAACTGATGTGAGAGAAAT
The DNA here is from genome assembly GCA_035590515.1 of Trichilia minutiflora. Classification (NCBI taxonomy): domain Eukaryota; kingdom Viridiplantae; phylum Streptophyta; class Magnoliopsida; order Sapindales; family Meliaceae; genus Trichilia; species Trichilia minutiflora. Next base: position 7,758 of record JAVXUL010026123.1, read on the forward strand.
TGATTTTTTAACCTTTTGAACAAGACGCCAAACTAACTGAATTAGTCCTTGGAAATACACATATTCTCTTATTTATTTCGTTCTACTCTATAAAATTTCTCTTATTTTTGTAAAAATATATATGATAATGATATATATTACGTATATTAATTTGTATCAATAAATTTGTACAAAATTTTTGTATAAATTTTACTACTACTAATATATATATATATATATATATATATATATATATATATATATTAAACTATATATAAATTAAACTTGTTTGATGTTCGAGAATTTTTAACCTACTCCATAAACGATATTTTTTAGTAAGTAATAATTTTATCGATCAATAAATTATAATTGGAATAGATGAATGAGACATAAATATATTTAACACAAATCAATGTAAGAGACAATCTTAATTAACATCTAACACTTATTGATCTAAAAGTGTGTAATTTATGTCACAATTTAAGGTAGGATAAAAAATATGCATACACTTTTGAAATTTTATTTACGTTAGTTTTAATTTTCTTATTTTAAAAATATTTATAAAAATTCTATTTTTTAATTTATTTCATAATTATTTAATTATAACAGTTTCTTAGTTTTAGTTTTTCGATAAATTGTTATGCCTCAATGCTTATCCCATGCCACTTTTAACATAATGTAAATTTTTTATTAAAAAAATTCTTCTTACTTGGGACATGCATGCTTATGCTTCACTAGTCCAAATTTCCACGAAGAAAGTAAAAACGAGGAGACAAATAAAAAGGAAGAGAATCAAGTAGATTAATTAAAATTTAAAAGAAAAACAAAAGGAAGAAGAAGAAGATGACAATGGAAAAAAGCAAAATGTGGCGGCAAAACTCACTCATAATAATGAGCTCCTCAATGCCAATCCCAAGATTTTTATGAAAAATGCATGCATATGGGACAAATGATTATTTTTCAGTCAACTTATAAATGGGTCGACTCTATGTTGGTCGATGAATGTGCTTCAACGACACTTGGTAAAAGCTCACACTATCCAAGAAAATTATACCTCTTTTTGGAGGTTGAAAATTGCGAAAGTCTTTCAATACATATACATGAAAAATATTGAATTTTTAAAAATTGCTTGATACAAATTTAAGCACTAAATTAAATTTATAAAATGTGTGATTTGATATTATTATAAAATGGGTTCTTAAACTACGGTCCATGCAGCAATTCCCTACTCACAACATTTTCGTGATAATTTTGCATTTGTTTATTATTATTTTTAATTTTTGCAATAATTTTTAATTTATAAAAATATAATAAAGATATTAAAATTGGGATAACAGAAAGCAACAATAATAAAGAAAAATTTAGAACAATTATACCAACAATAAAATATACTATATACTATAACTTTGTTGCGTTTAACTGTAAGTAATATTTTTATTTATTTATCATGAGATGACTTCTCATAATAACCTGCAGCTAATGACTCAAATGTAAATATGAGTTCGATGTGAAAATTTTGATTGAAAAAATAATTGTTTATTTTGATAGAAATTTTTTTAAAGAATTGTTCATATGCAGAAACAAAGAAGGGCATGCCAAATTGAATTTGGAATCTTTAATAATACTTAGATCTTAACAAGTCCACTTAATTTCAAATTTATCAATCATGTCATTATTTTATTATATCTCATTTGAGATAAATTTTTTGTGTCACTTAAGTTTTATTCTATTAGTTTAAATAAAATGAAATTTTTCGTGAATTTAATTCATAAATTTAGTAAAAAATAAAGATTCTCAAAATAGTTATAAATAAAAATATTACCATAATTATAACAAAAATTAAAAACATCATCTAAATTTATATATAAAATATTAAGGAACTGAATTCTATATAAATACATTGAAATCTCATGTATATTCTTTTTCCTTTGTTCAATTGTATAAGGTATACAGTAAAACGATTGAAAACGGCCATTTACGAACAAAGTTTTCAGAAAATGTATATCTTAATACAAAGTCACCAATCCCAAGATGTTACTTGGGTGAGAGAGCCAACACGATTCAAAAAATAAAAGCATACCCATAAATAAATAAGGCCAAGCCGAAAAGCACGTGGATTCATGATATATATTTTTGAATTTTCCACATGTAATATATATGATTATATTATCAAAATGTGTGATTGGGCAATTAAACTTAATATTTAAAACAAGGGTAAACCTTGCTGCCTATAGAGAAACCAACAAGAATCCCAAAGGCAGGTATATTAGGTCAAGTAATCATTGTATTCAACAAGAATAAAATAATAAATAATGTAATCTTTCCATATCCACCGTTTAGGAAAATTCAATTAGATGTATTGATAGCCAGAACTAAACCATAGAATTTAATCAAACGGCTATGTTTCTCCATTGGATGTGAAATTTGTGAACCCACATAGATAGGTAGCATACTTTCGACCGTTGGAGGAAAGAAAAGGAGTATGAAGAATCTCTTTCGGTTGTTAAAGAAATAAAAAGGAATTAAAAAAGGAAGCAACTAGAATTAATTTCAAATCTATTGAAATGAACAATTCAAGGCATAAAATTCAAAGCAGCATAAAATTCAAAGCAGAGGGTCCCAAATTGTAGAATTTAGTTAACTTTTTGTGACCATAAAAGATTCTAATTTTAATCACACCCAAGTTTGTATATATTCGGCCAAGTCGAGACCCTCCCCATATATGAAATGAGTGCATTAAGACTCAAGACTAGGATTTTTTTTTCAATTTTCATATAAACAGCTAATATAATATTATTAATGGTGCAAGAAAGTCACCTCCTAAAAAGAAATAAGGATTAATGATGCCTATAACTTCTTTTGATTTTTTAAAAAATTGTTTAAGACTTTAAGGTCGAGTGAGAGAGTTATATAGTTCACACTTGAATCTAACTAAAGTTTAAGGCCAAATTACTATGCTAATAGTTGATATTCAACAAACAAAACTTGCAAATATATATATCAAATATCATATGTTATAAATGTTTTGTTTAATAATATTATTTCATGTTTCATGCATGTTGGAAAAATTCAGTAATTTCCTTAAATTGCATCATATGCTTGAAAATATGAAGGATTTTTAAATGGAGGAAAGTATGTTAACGCATATATACTCAAAAGTTATGAAATTAGATGTGATGTAGGTGAATGAATTAGTGCAAATAAACTAAATTGTAAAAAATAAAGAATAAATAGTTATGAATCCCTAGCTTTTGCTTAAGTTTTGTATTTTGAACTAGTCTAAATAATCAAATTTTTTAAATTTTGTTGCCTTAATTACGAAACTATCTGTACATTCATATATTAGTTATTATGTCGATACGTGTTTTACCATTTTACTAATATTGAAAATCATGTGATCAAGAGTTCATCTTTTCTTTTCTTTCATTCTTTCTTTTTTCAAAATTCGTGTCCAATATGATTGAATTTATTAACAAACATTGAGAATTACCTGATGTAATGCTAATTTAAAATGTTTAATAAATTCTTATTGTGAAAATAGTTAAAGAGAAATTTTATCCATGGATAATTTTTTTGGTATGGATTTTCAAACTTCGAAATATTATTTGAAGAATTAATAGTTCAATACAACATAAATTATGCATAAGAGTCAAAAAGTTTAGCCTATGAGTTATCCAAATTCTCTTCACCTATATTTTGTATTCAAATCAATATATATCTCAACAACTCTTGTATTTGATATTAATATCACCATATCTATTATCTTGTTTACACCTCTGTTACTTAAAGAAAGATACCTTTACCCAACTATTTGCAGTAGGTTGCTCTCTCTCTCTCTCTCTCTCTCTCTCTCTCTCTCTCTATCTATCTATCTATCTATCTATCTATCTATCTATCTATC